>JAUTBX010141855.1:0-11730 GCA_032361465.1 Lepetodrilus tevnianus | reverse complement strand
AAGTGCTAAGAAGGAGAAAATTGTGAAATTATACTCTCTGAAGATTGACTTAACCTACAGAGTGTCGTATCTATGAGCTTTCAGCTGCTCGTCAGGACCATTACTATTAGGTTCATGGGGGTGTGTATACGTCTGAGTTCACATAAACAGAATTAATCATCAAGTAAATTATTGCACACCATGTAATTCCTAGAAAACCATCTTCTTCATATTAACCTATAGTATTCCAAGTTCGCAATTTCCAAAAAAAATATTCAATATTTATTTCAATGGACCCTCATACGTGAGATGAATTATATTTCTAAGATTTATTTTGTTCTTCTTTATCTCTGCAGTATGACACCAGAGTCCTGGAGTTGTCTGCCTTTTTATGAGATATATAATTCCGCGCAGTGTGCCTTACTTATAATTCTCATTACAAACCATACGCAATGAATTTTCATACAAAAGTAGGCCGTATTTCATCCTCAACTTCACATGTGATGCACCAGAGAGCACAGTGACTCAGGTGGTTTTCATTTCAATGCAAGTGTTATTTGATGGGATTAACCCCTTCAGTGTGACTAGAAAGTATGTCCAAAGTTCTTATCTTTATTCTGGTTTGAAAAACGTCATATAAAAATACATTTCTAAATCACCAGAACTAAACAACATCCAAATATTCTTGAAAATACTTTATTTAGAAATTGATTTAGTTACCAAGATTGTTTCAACATTTAAGGGGTTAAGGCTGTACACCAGTAAAGATATACTATATATACTTTACGTGCTTTTAGCAAATAAAAGAATCGCAGAGCAGAGTGGTATGATATATGAAATAAAATAGCCCATGCGCGTAATTTGTAATATACCTGTCATGAAGCACACACTTCATCATTGTATGACCTCATATGACCTTATATTTACAGAGACCTTGTGACTGAGTAATACAAAATTGCTATATGAACAGCATGTGTCTCTGTGTGTGGGGAGGTGTGAGCATATATTTCTATTTCGATACTTACCCGGTACTTCTAAAACACGCACTTTTATGATAATTGTTCATAGGAAAGTATTAGTATTGTGTTCATAGGAAAAGGAAAGTATTGTATCGTGTAACCATGGTACTCACCATTCACAGACGCATGTAAATAACACAAACCAGTTTAATGACACAAGAATGCACTCTCCGATATCTTGTACATCTTGACATCTGCAAACATTATCTGACAATCAGATATTTGTTCCCTTCTCACTTGACTTGCAAAGTAATTATTAGTAACTCCTAAACTTTAATTTCTACAAACTCGTGTGTACATTTGTGTCTTTTTCATTTCAGATTTCCTGCCCCATGGCACAGTAACGACCATAACCTAGCCCCGCAGTAAATGGATTACTATTTGTCCATTGGATTAAAAAAAACTTGGATGCGGTTGCACAGATTCAAGAAGGCGCTGTAAAATGCGATAATATTGATATTTGTCGACCGGATGCGATGTATGTGGCACAAAGTGTATTTGGATAGTGGAAATCATCCAGGGCCCCAGTGAGATGGCCACTGTTGACGCAAGAGATAATTGACGCGGAAATAAAGGAATTATCGTAAAGTTAGGAAGTTTGTATGTCCTGGATTACAGAGAAAGATTGAGAAATGTGTGCAGGTGTGACCACGTGTGGGCTGATGGTGGTGGTCGTGCTGTCACTGATGATGATGACCCGGGCCCAGGAGCTACAGCTTGTGTACCAAGTCAAAGAGGAGTCGCCCAAGGGAACAGTGGTAGCCAGCATTGCAGATGATCTGATTAGGAATTTATCCTTTACAGCCAAGGAGCTTCAGAACAGGAGGTACTCGATATTCAGCAAGAACGATCAAATGTTGAAGAAATTCATGATCGATGAATCAACGGGAGTGATCAGGACAGGAATGATTCTTGACAGAGAGAACGAGTGCCAGAAAAGAGAGTGCGAATTGAGTTTCGATGTCGGGTTTTACTACACGCATCCAAGTTCAGGTCATGTTTCAATTGGAGAGAAAATCATCAGGATTATTATCCAGCTAGAGGATATTAATGACAATGCTCCGTTGTTCCCTGAAAAGTACATCTCTCGGAATGTATCGGAGTCGGTCCCGATAGGTCATGTGATACCAGTTCCATCGGCGATAGACGATGACACACTGGGCAATCACTCGGTCAAGATGTATCTTCTCTTCCCGAACGACGGCCCCTTCACTCTTAGTATCACTGAAACTCCTTCAGGAGTCGACGACATCGGAATCAAAGTCATTAAAGAACTGGACCGAGAGAAACGAGACTTCTACCGACTGACGATCATTGCGAAAGATGGCGGGTATCCGAGACTCTCAGGATCAGTAGACATCAACATCACAATCACCGACGTCAATGACAACACTCCCCAGTTCAACATCAACACCTTCACCATCCTCGTCAAAGAAGACATCGCTGTTGGTTCCACGATCCTGTCTCTGTCGGCAACGGACAACGACATCGGATCCAATTCCCAGCTCACGTACCGGATCAGCCCTCGAGCATCCAGCAAAGTGAAGGAGATGTTCATGATCCAGTTCGACTCCGGGGAGCTATACCCGATAAAACGCCTGGATTTTGAAACGGAGAATCGGTACCAGTTCGCCGTCGAGGTCCGGGACAATGGGAACCCAGAACTATCTTCAGAAGCTTCTGTCGTGATAGAGGTGTCGGACGTGAATGACATCGCTCCTCAGATCGTCCTCAAGCAGAAGGTCTTCAATCTCTCTGAAGCCTTGAAGCCTGGTAGCGCCTTCACGGTGTTCTCCATAGTGGACGGAGACAGCCAGAATGGAGAGGACGTCTCCTGCTTCATCCCAGACCCCAGGTTCCTGGTGAAGAAGTTCCAGTACAACTACCGAAAGATCTTCCTTCAACATAAGCTGGACTACGAGACGACGACCTCGATCGAGGTCAATATCACGTGTCGCGACTCCGGGACTCCCCCACTGGCCAACACGACCTCGTTCACGGTTCAGGTCCAGGACGTCAACGACTGTGCCCCGATCTTCCCCAATTCCACCATATTCGCTCACATCACGGAAAACAACGAAATTGAGGATCTGGTCACCATCCTGTCTGCTAGTGATGCTGATGGTCCCACGAACAATGCTGTGTGGTACGGAATAGTCGGAGAATCTTCCATGGTGTCGGTGAACCGATATTCCGGGGAGATGCGCGCCAAGCAGGTGTTCGACAGCGAAGTCCGCTCTTCTTTCGAAGTCCCGGTGAAGGCGGTTGATGCCAAGAATCCGCTGCTGAACTCGACCGCCATGGTGGTTGTGACCATCCAGGACTTGAACGACATGCCACCCAAGTTCACCCAGCACCAGTTCCACTTCAACATCACGGAGAACCTCCCGGCCTATTCCGTATGCGGACGCGTCACAGCCGTAGACCTGGATTCCAGCGATAATTTTGTCTTCATATTCCGTGACGTGGAGTCGGTGAGGAACCTCTTTAAGATCGATTCCAGAACTGGAGAACTTCGCACTGCTCAGAAGCTGACCAGGGAAGATAATGTCCTTTATAATTTTGTGGTGATCGCCATGGACCCTGACAACGAACAATTCCGGAGCTCGTCAGAAGTGACGGTGTATGTGATGGAAGACACGGATAAACCTCCCATCATCACCTTCCCGAACAGGATGAACAATTCCCTGGTTGTTACATCTAATATGGATATTGGCGACGTCTTCGGCGTCATCCGTGCTGTTGATGACGGACGTGACGGACAGATAATGCTGACGTACACCATCGAACAAGGCAACGAAAATATATTATTTTCCATAAATGCACTGACAGGGGAGTTAACTCTTGCTCGTGGCATTGGCAGTGGTGACATTGGTGAGCATGAAATTCTTGTGGCCGTTCACGACAATGGAGTACCTCGACATACCACGTACGCGTATTTGACTGTGAACATCGCCACGAGCAACGGCGTGACGGGTGCTGGGTTTGATTATCTCCCCATTGTTATATCCCTCATGTTTCTGACGATAATTCTCGGACTTTCCATATTCTTGGGAATAATGTGCATGAAGAAACGCGACCGGAAGAGAAAGGAACGACAGGATAAGATTGAACAGGGGATGAAAGTTTACACGTTGCCGCGGGAAAAGGATCCCGAATCGCCTCGTTATACTTCCCATAATGCCTTGTCCAAAAAGCCAGACGCCATGGCAAGGATGCAAGTTTTCAACGACATCGAAAGAGACAGTTATAAATTCAATGACTGCTTAGAAACAAGTTTTCAGTCAGAAGAGGATGATAAAATATCAGATGTAAGTATTCTGTCAAATTTGGTCAACTCATTTCAACCCAAACGTTGTTGATGACATACCCATTATTAGTTTATGTTTAATTGTGGTTATTGATTTCATGATTGCATAGATGAGTATTTTGCATGCTAATTTGTTTTGGTTTTATATGATATATTTGATAGTACATGTACATGTAATGGAAAATTAAGAACCCATCATATTTTTTGTTGGCATGTTTGTTAATTCTCATTCAAATGTACAGTATACATTTTTTTTTTCATTTATAAATACTTTCAGCTGTCCCACACGAGAGACTTTTACATCCAAGGGGGGACATTTGATCCTGGTTTAGGAAGAAAATATACAAAATATCGACACATTCCTGGATTCTTTCCAAAAATGGACGATGGTGCTAGTGATGTTTCTATGGCAACCGATAGTGGTCGCGGTGCCAGTGATGAAGATATTAACAGCAATCGTGCCCTATTTCTGCATAGTGAAATAGGTAAGCTGCATGTTTCAATTAACAACTGTTTGACAGTGCAATACTTCCGTACTATAAATTTACGAACTCATTTAGTGAAGCGCAGGAAGTTTTGCAGGTCAAATTAATCAATGTCCAAATAAGGACTGAATGGAGTTTGGGAGTTTTCTTATCCAGAGATTAACAATATATTTTTTTTAATTTCTTTTCTGTCAAGCTTCTGGAAGGATTGCTGGCATGGTTCTCACTCTATCTGCAGTTCATCTTCCTGTAATCAGTTCATATCTGCAGTTCATCTTTCTGTAATCAGTTCATTATCAACACTAATCAACTAAAAATAATTGGGATAAAAAAAAATACGCAAATCTACTTTGGCAGTTTGGATGCAGCAACTTATTTCATCCATAACTGAAATTTGATAGAATTGCATTTCGAATCAATTTGGATCGGTTTCTTAATTTTAACCTTCTCCCTGCTGAAGTAAACACACCTGCTACTTAACAGTGCATATGTGATTGCATGTAGCAGACAGAAGGTTAATGAAGTGTCTCTCAGCTTTACTGTGAAGTATTGTTGTACCAGCATTCTGCTGTTGTCTGCATGTCGTGATGCATGTGTGTTCGTGCCTTAACTGCTTTCAATGTGTAGCTTTATACCAGAGTGCCGCTTTAAGTAGCGTTTTCTTTTCCAAGCATGAAACTCTATGGAGAAAGCACAGATGTGACAGTCATAAAATCTTGAATTGAATTGCAAGAAAAATAATAGCTGTTGTAGATTCAAGTGACGAAGGACATAATAGGATGACTAGGTTCTCACTATTGAAACTGATAGATGAAATAGACACTCCAAGATGGTTTTGGACTTAAATGGGTTTCTTTTGCTTGAATTTCAATTCATGTACAGCAAGATATCTTGCATGAAAAATAATAAAAATATACTCTTTGAACTTTATAATCGATCGACAATTGAAATGTTCATCTATAGATACAATTCAGTTTAACTCTTTCTCTGCTGACTACCACCAGAGATTCTTATATACCAGCGATTTTGATCAATCCAATAAGAGAGAAAGGGTTAATTGGCTCTGAGATATCCTTGGGATAAAACTGAACACTTTATTCTGCATTATCAACCGAGAAATGTGTGGAGGTGGCACTCAACGCAGTATTGTGACTTTAATTAAACATAAATTCGCTGGAAATTAAAATAGTTTTGAGATAGGGTTCGGCACTTGTTCATGATTGTCCAGACTTTAATTAGATGGTGCTAAATCTTATTTATCAATCTGATCTGCTGTTATTTATGGCTTTTCCTCATGCTATACTTGTGAGTTGCATGTCAACTACCGGTATTGATAAAACCGTTTGAAATGAACTGGATAACATTCAACTGAACTTTAACAATAGACCATTTAGAGTAGTTTTCTTTCAGGTAAACAAAAACAAATAAAAAATCCTTAGAAATTACGAAAAGAAAAAAGAATTAAAATTAATATACATTAAAATGTAATACTTAGTAATTAAATGCAGCATTTATTAATCTAAAGCATGTCAGTATATTATTGTGACATTTTATTAAAACTCCAAAATAAACTTTCTTGTAATCTTGCTCATTTCACGACCTTGATCAGACGTATTTTCATGAAATCTCTCGATTAACAGTAAAAAAATCCCTTCTACTTGCCTTTTCCTAGAACTAGTAACAACACATGTGATCTTGTGTTATTTGTGTCGACACAACTAGAACACACCTGGAACTACTTTACTTGGGTTTCAGGATATATTTTGCTTTAAGTTACCGTAATTACTCTAACTATTCGTACGCTCTAATAGTTCGTACACCTAAATTAGTTGCCGAAAATATTTTTTTTCCCGATTATAAATTTTCCATTAAGTATTCTCCTATTTTACACAATCATATACCGTACATCTTCTTTCCCTCATGTGACTGCAATACAATATAGTACAGTGGATAGGGTGTCGGACTACAAACCTGATGGTTTGAGTTTGAGTCTATTCTGGGGTCAGGTACTGTATCTCCTCCACCAATTTAACATAAAAGGGAAGAGTGGGATACAATGTCAGATTATAATAAGCAGTTATCCCCCTTGGTTAATCTGTATCAGCCTGGGTTCATCTGTCTTACGGTAACACAAAGCTGTGGTGGTGTTTCCTCTTAGTCTTACTATTCATTGTGACAATATTTTCTGAAATAATGTGGAAAATAGTGCTATGGACCCATTCACTCACAAGCATATGAAAAGGATGTAAAGAATTAGGCTCATATTTCAATGCATTTTTCAGGTTGACAGCTTGCTATGCATGTTGTATCTTCACCATTTTTTACCGTCTACTTAACCCTCTCCCTGCTGGACTAGGCAGTCACTGTTCTTTAGGCAGCACTGGTTGCCTCCAGCATGGAGAGGGTTAAACAGATATGATGCTGCACCACCAACTGCAGCTGTAACTGCACACTGATTGCATTCTGTTCTAGTGTCTTAACTGTACACGTAGCCACGGTAATGTAGACCTGTACACATGAGTTACAATCAAGTCCTGGTTCTATTGTACTAATGATTGATATTGCTGCTCTGGCCATGTGTGATATAAAATGGTCCTGTTACAAATGGCGCGCACATGCTCAATATCATCCTGATACAAATGGCGCCCGAAGTATAATCAAGTTGATCCTGATGGCTGCTCTCCCTTTTTTGTCACGCAGAAAATCTCTTTGTGTTTTGAGGACCAATCATGATTTGGAATCATAGAACTATGGGATGTGTGATGTAAAATGTTCATACAGTAGAGTTACTCTCTCTCTGGATATAAAACATATCTATTGGCCTCCTATATAGGCCTAGTAGGCCTCATCAATTAGCCTTCTATCTAGGCATTATACATGGGTCATCCTCTACTTGGGCCACTACTCCCTAGGTCTACATAGGCCTTCTTCTACTTAGGCCATCTACTTAGGCCTAACTACTTAGGCCTAGGCCTAACTCTACTTAGGCCATCTACTTAGGCCTAGGCCTAACTCTACTTAGGTCTTCTCTGTGTTGTTCCCAGACAGAAAATAAGTGATAAAGCTCCTAACTTATGGTAGCATATGGTTATGGTTCTTGAGATAACGTGTCCATAGTGTATCCAAAGACCAAGGATTGACTACAAAGTCCAGGTCAAACACGGAATCAAGTGTCATAGTATGCCAGACAGAAAGATACACCAGATTGCTTTACCAATGCAGGGATGGATCAAAGAACACAATTCCCTGAAGGATTTAAAGGCACAATGTCAGGAACATACCAATAGGCCGATGTTCTGGCTGGGACTGAAGCATCATGAGCTAAGCGATCAGATCCGACCACCAGTGACCTTGACCTTATGAGTCTGTGAACCACTGCTTGAAGCTGATAGTGTTAACCCTCTCCATGCTGAAGGCAACCAGAGATTCCATAAACAGCAGTGACTGTGCCTAATCCAGTAGGGAAGAGGGTTAAAGACAAACACAGACATCACCTTTTGTCTGTGAACTGCAACATTGCCCCATTGTCATGGCTGATAAGTTTTAAAGGTACACAGACATAACCTTTGTCACCTCGTCTACAGTAAAGGGACGAACATTGTAATTTCTTTCAATTGCTAAACTACATAGGTTGTCCATTACGGCGTTCCTCTATATAAATATTACTTTCCGTCCCTAATTTAATTGAAGCTGTCTCTGTGGGATTCATATACAGATTACGATTACAATGTTATATCTGTCTGGTGATAAATGGTTTAAAGTCTATTTAATTCTCTTGTCCCTGAGCTGAAGATATAACTCAATTTACATAACAAGGACGATTTACTTGCCATGGTTTGAGATACAGCAGGAAACATCAACAGATTATTAGATGAGTTATTACTCTCACCATATTTGTCTACAGTTCATATTTCGATTTCCTCATTATTTTATCAATTACTAGAAATATCGTAATATGAATAATCTATTAACTGAATTTATTATTAAACCGAAAGACCACATTTTCATGAAGACCACATTTATATTAATATTATTATGAAAATATAAATATTTCCTATTGCCCGATTCCATTTCTTTTCTATTTCTTTTCTAGTATGAAAGATGCTTTTCAAGTATTGTGGACTGAATGTGGAAACTGATTCACTAATGGCTGTATAGATGTCAGTTGAGATTATTCAGTCCAAATCCAATAAATCCTATTAGTATTCCTATTATGTGTTAAGTATTCCTGAAGTGTGTCATTATTTAGTCTGGCAATTAGGAGCACAATTATATATGCAAATTTTACTTTACATAATTTAATTATAAGTGGCATATATAGAGTATCTATCCATAATTAGAGATCCTGAGAGATACCAGATATTTGAAAATTAATGGTTGAAAGTTGGTAACTATCTGGTATAGGGCCTACTGGTTGCATTGGTCATTGAAGTTCAACATACATAAATCCGGTTGCACCCTTTTCAAAAATGTGGGTCTCAGCTGCTCTACTAACATGTATGTAGTTTTTTCACCATATACTGGTATCTCCTTATGTTATGTTAATCTTATGAACACACTTTCACATTGGTATATCCAAGAGTTTGTTAAAAGGATGGTACATCAAAAAGAGTGTGATATGAAGGTTGAACAAAATGTACCCAATTACACTTCTCAAACATTATTCATGGAAAGATATAAAGATAAACATAATTATACCTAAAAAAATAAAATAAAAGTGTACTCGATTAATTATAAGAGCTCTTTTTATGCGTCGTATTGGCAGACTATTGAACCTATGTAGGCTGTGCGCAAGTTGGCAGTCGTTGGTACATTGGTACAGTACAATGTGGGTACAATGTGGGTACAGTGTTGGTACAGTGTTGGTACAGTGATGGGTACTTGTATTGTAGAACTATCTCTACCTAGATACTTGCTTGTAGCTGTCTGACAGTCTGTACGCTGTTCCGATTCCCGTCTCACTAACACGCAAATCCTCTCCCAATCCTACTTTCAATATTTAGTTCTTTCTTACGGTAGGTTCTATCTGTACTTGGTGTTGGTCAATACATACTATGTGTACATCGACACAATGCTAGAGTCTATGGTGAAAGCATAGTCATTATTGTAGTAAATTGGTGTGTACAAACCTCCACATCCAATGTACAAATTTACACATCTGGATACCAGTTCACAGCAGGATCGTAGCGCTATTAGAGTCGTAACTCGCCATACATTTATATATGGGAGTATAATGACTCGTGTAGTGCCACGATCACTCTGTGGAACGGGACCCCGATGTGTTATAGTTATACGTCAATGTACACACGCTGGATGCCCTCATCAATATATCTCCTTAGCAAGACAAACGATCGACAAAGAAATAACGATATGAATGTACTTGTTCCTAATTGTTTACTTTGTCCTTATATTGAATTATATCCCAATATTGAATTAATTGATTAATTTTTTGGTCATTCATTTCTAGTGTCTTATAATCTGTGTCCATCTTGAATTCTTTCCCAATATTGAATTTATTTGATTTTGTTTACAGTGTCATACAATTCCAGCCTGGTATAAAGAATCTGTGTTACTAGATGAGCAAAATGGTGAGTTAGGTATTAATTATGCATCAGAATCTTAGCAATATGGTTCATTGATCGTTCATTGCAGCCATAGTGCAGTTCATTGCTCAGAATTTACAACTAGAAAAGTAGATAATGTGAGTAGTTATAGAATAATTTCAATATACTGAATATTTCATAACTATATTCTTATGATAAATGAATTTGGGCATTCATGTTGACAGGTGATTTATATTATATATAGTCATTTTGAGAATTCTTACTCATAACATCAGTATTAGTTTAATGTAGAATAATAGAAATCAGAGTTTTAGTCAGAGTTAAAAGTGAGAAGATTATAAAAGAAATTCAATGTTGGTGTTAGTTATTGGCTATATTACAAAATTATGTGAAACTCAATTAATCAAATTTTATTAATTAAAATAATACAAGTTTGTCAAATATAATTCCATATGACCTAGATATTTTAAAACAACAACAAACAAACCGACAATTAAAACAAACCAAAAATTAAAACAAATAACAACAAAATGAATTAATAAAAAACTTGTATAGATCTATTCCTATCTTTCTCCTAGTGTGGTCTCAAATATACGTAAACTAAACTAAAACCTAAATAGCAGTGTGAGCTTCGAGTGAGCAATGGCCGCTTATTGATGCACTACGAGAATCCCTGTAGATACGTTGGTGTGTGAGTTAGCGAATCCTCTGCAGATGTTTGTGTCAGACAGTCCGAGACGGGATTACTTTATCCCACTTACCAATTACGGGCGCTAGTTTAGCTGCATGTACTAATATCTCAAAGTGCTGTAATATAGGAATACGGTTCAGGTGGGAATTATCAAAGACATGAGTAACCAGCCCAGCAGACGGAGTGTTCGATTACATTACAGGGCTTGGGTTTGATGCTGGATATTAACACATTCGAAATAATCCAAGTAAAGGGTTTTATTTAGAAGATCATTGTATAGGTCAAAGGTCAATAAGAAATATGATTCTTTTCATAAGATTTACTAATATGTGTAGGAATCATGATTTTCTCCCAATTAATTACACCTGTGAGCATCATTCTGAGATTTTTATGTGCAAATTCCCTCCAAGCGTCCAATAATCCTTTGTATACCGTATTCGACGTATTAAATGCCCTGCTGCAATAAACACCCCCCTTAACTATTTTAAAGAATAAAAAAAAACATACCTAAACGTACCTAAAAATAAATTTAAAAAAAATTAAATTAAAAAAGATTCAAGGGAGTTAATGCTGGAATTACCTCCCTTTTGGAAAATTTGTCATGAAGAATGTACTGTTCGTGGATCCACAAGGTTTTTCTGATATAAAATATTCATACTTTAATAAACACCATACACACACC
>JAUTBX010141744.1:5720-18314 GCA_032361465.1 Lepetodrilus tevnianus | reverse complement strand
ATTGTGTTGTCAGTGTTCTTGTAGAAGTATTGTGTTGTCAGTGTTCTTGTAGAAGTATTGTGTTGTTGGTGTTCTTTAAGAAGCATTGTGTTGTCAGTGTTCTTTAAGAAGTATTGTGTTGTCAGTGTTCTTGTAGAAGTATTGTGTTGTTTGTGTTCTTGTAGAAGCATTGTGTGAACTGTCATGCAGAGTCTGTGTAGCCTATGGTGAAAGACTTGGACCAGACATTAAGACTTAATGTCGGCTGTGTTTACTTGGTGTCCAGTCCTATCTACCGTAGTCGCACCTGCACCTTCTAGAGCTAATGATGTCCTAGAGCTAATGATGTCCTAGAGCTAATGATGTCCTACACACAGCGGCACAATGAGACGATGAATCCTCAAAGTGCTGTTTGTGTACTGTTGGTCTCTAAGAGCAGATTTTGCATGCCGTTCATCGCGTGTACGTTCACACGAATGGACTCGGAGGAGTCACACATACTCATTGATGATCGCGACTACTTACCAATGTTTGCCGCGGACTATTTTATGTCCCGTGATAATTGAAAACTGAGTAATGAGAGTCATGGATATAAAGAATATGGGGACTTTTTTTTAGGTATTCACTCGCTGCACGTGTGACGATATCTTCTTCAAACATTGACAGATGAGCAAAAGCTGTGAGGTATGGGTGGGGGTGGGGGATGCAGGGATGAATGTGGGTTGGTGAGGGGTGTTGATACTTGATTCAAACGAAGACCACAGTCAATGTATGATACAAACGCCAGCGTGCAGATAGCGGAATTTCCCCCACTGGTCATATCTTGTCCAACATGGCTGAAATGGTCTAAGGCTAAGATCAAATAATTACTGTCAATTAAGTCGGAAAGGCCCACGAGTCCACAATGGATGACAACTGTGGACTCTGGACCAGTTTTTGAGATCCTGAATCAACAACGACCTGCATCTGGTCACAAACAGCCGTGATGAAGAGATGTGTGGACTTCCAGTGCAAATACCGGACAATTAGACAATAATGGTGTTAAACTTTCTTCTAATAATGCCGCCAGAGATAGAGAGGTTTAACATTTCCGTGCTCGTTATTTTGCTTCGAGTACCTTTACCAACAATGTGGGTCAAAAGTGCGAAAGGAAGTTGTTTTGGCTTCTTATCCACACTTGAAATGTGTGTTGATTTTTGCTGTTGAAATGTTGAAATGTTGTGTTGAACACATTTTTCACATGTATTCTGATACTCAGTATTGAATGGAATGGAGGTATTTGGTGATAATGTATGTACCTATTCAGCACGCTCATGTATGTACCTATTCAGCACGCTCACGTATGAACCTATTCAGCATGCTCATGTATGTACCTATTCAGCATGCTCATGTATGTACCTATTCAGCACGCTCATGTATGTACCTATTCAGCATGCTCATGTATGTACCTATTCAGCACGCTCACGTATGTACCTATTCAGCATGCTCATGTATGTACCTATTCAGCATGCTCATGTATGTACCTATTCAGCATGCTCATGTATGTACCTATTCAGCATGCTCACGTATGTACCTATTCAGCACGCTCACATATGTACCTATTCAGCATGCTCATGTATGTACCTATTCAGCATGCTCATGTATGTACCTATTCAGCACGCTCAGAACTCATATCTGTTCACATTGCATCAGTGAGAGTAGATATGTGTATTTTCTAGATTTCAAATAATTTAATCATATTTGATGCATTATTGCACTTATACTAATAATAATATAGCTAAAATAATATATTGTCTTCATATGTATCTCATAGTTTCATGGGAAATAGTTTTCTCATTTTCCTAACTGTAAAAATGATGAATTTGTTGTGATGTACCAGTTCGTATTAAAGATATCAGTCAAGTGTGAGGAATTTACTGTCACATTTGATATTCTGGATGTAACGAGGATAATTTAATCTTCTTTCAGCTGGAGGCAGTTTTAGAAGCCGTATTGAGCGATGATTTTGATTTAATTCAGCAGTTAAATTCCTTTTAAAACCATTTTAAATTCGGTCACTTGTAATAGTGATGTGAATTAGACAGGTGCCCTATGGTATTTGTCACTCAACGTTTGAGTGTTTGGGATATTTTCTAAGTCAACTTTTGAGATCCTCGAGTTTGCTTTGATTTCACTGGACATTTGTCAGGTTACATTGGCATTACTAACACCCTACTAGGTCCAGTGTCCTCTGACTGAACAGACACTGTAGCATTCATCCTTCATTATGTCCCAGCTCGAGGCTACCGTCCTCTCAGCGTCCTCTCACAGTTCTGTAGCCTACTGTCCTATCGTAGGAAGTAGGACTCTTAACTTCATAGAAATAAGATCAGATTCAGTGTGAGAAGACTGTTTACTTTAGAACTGCTCACTTTTGAAACGCTGTGAAAGGAAATACCTGAGGAAATCTGAATTTTTCAGACTGAATGTTGTATTAAATGGTTTAAAGATGATTGCGGAGAGAGATATTTAACTCTGGTGTTCACATTAAAATTAAGAAAAATATTTCCAATGTTTGACAATTTTGATAATATATTATATGATTTCCAAATTTATTGTACATGTTAGGTCAGCTGGTGCTGACCAAGGATGATAGCTGCATTGCCATGGTACAGACAGCACATCCTATCATGATCGCATCAGAAATGTAACTTTCCCCAACATTGATGCCTTGGCTCCAGGGACGAGATTTGAACCTGCGGTCTTTGGCTCCGAAGTCCAAACATTCTACCAATGTGCTATCACCCGCCTATTATAATATAGTTTCTTCACAATGGTGTTTTTTTGCCTCTAGAAATCATGTTTGAAGAGTGTTTGCCCCATGGCTGTTTGATGTCTTTCAAGGTTGAACTTCCACAGCCATTCTATCATCACATATTAATTATAGGAAAACAAGGATTAAGAGTATAATGTTTTCAGCGGACATTGTAAATATTGTGTTTGTGTCGATGAGCTGGAATTCATTTCCCATGGTTTATCACATCCTAGATGATATCGCTTTGACTGATAATGGTCAGTTTACTTGATACTCAATGACCATTGTAGTGACCAGCTTTGATTACTAAATTGACAAGTGTCAATTATTGGATATTCATTATCAGGTATCTCCAGGCATAATTCAAACACCTAATGTTAATCAAAATGTCTTTTATCTATGTTTGATTAAATTAAGTTTTCAATGTTTCAGCTACCTCCATTCTTTGATACTGTGAATTTAAGAATTACATAGTTTGATAAATGTCATACTAAAAGCCATTGAAGTTTTAATAATTAAAGGGCAGTAAACTGTTTTACATTACAAAGTGGAATTTAATAAAAAAAAAAGTTTTAAAGACGTTTTAAACAAAGAAGAGATTTTAAGTATTAATGATAGTCCATGTATGATATTGGTGTAGAACGATGGTAATGCCATGGACGATGGCAAGTATATATGATATTAATTGACCAAGTGGCTATACTAGTATATGAAAGCTAATTGTGTTGTTATTGGGTTACACTATCAAGTTACACAATCTCTGGGGTTCATTTCAAACACTATTAGTATTAAAGTTAAAAAAGAAAATGTAGTATTTGTGTTCAAGATTCCCATCTGTTGAATCAGTAAATTAATAATTACCTTAAAATATATTATCTAAATGTTAAAACAGCAAATTAATGATTACCTGAAAGTAATTGAAGTTTGATTTTGCTGTGGAATTTACAGTATTATTCAAATTAGAAATTTAGAAAGACGACCAAGTCCTGAAAGGATCCAGGACAATCTGGAAGTCGCGGCTAGTCGGTGTGATGGACTGTCCAGATCACTGTTCTGTCATTATGGGAGGCTAGGAAAGTAAAAAGTCTCTGAAAATCTTTGCTTTGATGTCTGAAGGTGTGATTGTGGCTGGTAATGGATGGAGATCAACATCGCAGTACAATCAGTGAATCTGCGCTCGATCAGTCCTGAGCTGCTGTCAATAGCGCGGTTATGGACACATTTAGACTCGGCTCCGTCCATTTGTTCAAATCATTGTCCATTTTGCTCTTTTTCAGAACCATTTTGACGTGATTCATTGATTTTGGTCACTTTGTGGTTTGAAGGTCTTTTTGTTTTGTCCTTTTGACGGAAGGTTAAGGGCTGCTGAACTCGTTTAAAGAAAATATTCTTTTCTGTGACTTGCCGAGATTATTTGAGGTCACATTAATGTTCTTCGTGTGAATGGAGAAATTGACATTTTGATGGCCACAACCGTTCGGATGTCAATGCTGTTAGTACGGTAGTTATTCATGTGCTACTTTTATATTAAATCATGTGTCAAGTGATTCATTTTATATTCATAACTGATACAATACATCATCTTTGTATTAATATTTTTAATCTCTTCACACAGGATATCCTTTTAATAGTATTAATAATATTTACTGTCTTAACAAAGTTCAGATATTTTTTTTAATGATGAAATATTTAATGCAAATCGATTTTGTATCTTGAAAACAAATAAGATTAAATGTTTTAAATGTATGTTTTTGAAATGTAATGAAACTAAACCGTTATTAAAAATAAAGGTCTAAAATAATTTGGGTCAGCTTGAGTTTTTCAACACTGTTGCAGCAGTGTTGCCTCAAATTTGAAATTTCATCCATATCACTCTAGATTCATCTGTTGGTGTTTGCGTTTGTGATTTCACCCACCCGGGGCCTGCGATCAGCTGTCTGTGGTTCGGACTTTGTCTACGTGAGCTCAGCCTCTTTGTGGACTCGGGTAACACCCACCGTTGTCCACTCATTACCAGAGTCAGTAATGTTTGTCAACATAGTCGCCCGAGGTGGTAGATATATCTTGGGCTTTGGCTTCTGGGCACGTCGTCAGTCTACTCCGTCATCTGTCGGGAGGGTCCATCAGTGTTTTCAAATCTAATCAGTCGTGTGGGTAATATTATCTTTGGTGTGAAAAAAAATATCCGTGAAGAGGGATGTGAAATGTTGCCGTAATTGATGGACATTTTGTATTTTTGGGAGAGTAGGGGTAATATATGTATAGATGACGGTATCCTGTACATTTTTAGATCTTTCAACATTACCATCCTGCATGCTCTTATAACATCATATGTCAAAAGTGTATTAGTACATAGTAGAGCATATACATGGTTTCAAGTGTTATAGAGCAATTTCTGTTTTTTTTGTTGTTGTTTTTTTAGAAATAAGTTTTCTCCTATTTGGGAAAAAATTACTTCTCAACACAGATGATGGTAATGTTTAACTTTTATTGAGTCTGTGACATGCACCACTCCATGTTTTCATTGCACAAGAATTACTGCTGTGACAACAAAAATAAAAATTACAATTGAAAGCCACATTAACCCTCTCCATGCTGAAGGCAACCAGAGATGCCCTAAAGAGCAGTGATTTTGTCTAATCCAGCAGGGAGAGGGTTAAACATAAAGATCAACCATACATAGTTTTCAGTATACAGTATTTAAGCATAGTATTTTTTCAATTCTAATAATATATTTAATAAACAGATAACTGACTTTTTCCATTATTATATCCTATGACATTAATTTATATTTAACCAATAGTCTTCAATAGACCAAAAAAGATTCTCAAAAAATGTCTTCCATCTTTATTTATTTCTCCTACTTCCTTCCCCTCCCAGTTGATATGCTCACATGTAACAGGGGGGAATGAAAACAACACAGGACAAAAACAAATTTGTATTTTACGACATTCATTGCTTTTACCTGCTGATTTATTAAGTTTGCTGAGAAACGACAACTGTTGTCAAGTATTTGTGCCAACATTTATTGCATTCTTGTATAAGGAGTGATTTAGATTAACATTAATGATGGATTTATTGGATATGATATTGTTTACTATATGATTTGATACTATAGGTGACCTTGGCGAACCTTATTTCAGGCTAAGGTTGTTTTGTCAAGGTGCGATGTGTGGTAACAACTTGCAATATTCAATAAGTTGGAATTATTTTGTTTTGTTTGGTCAATACAATGAGATAAATAAAAATAAAAACATTTATAAATAAATTGATAATTTTAGCTGACGGCCAAACAGGAAGTTGAAACATTTATGCATTATTGAGAAGAATTGTAAATTTTGTATTTATCATTTATCCTCTGGACAAGTTTATACCATTGTATTGGTTCAATATGCATGTAGAAAACATATTCGAACAGTCTACCTGCTCCCGAATAGCGACAGAAGGTACCTCTGGCTTGAACAAAGGACATCCCTCGTCACATGTCTTTATACAGATATGTCATAGAAAGTAACATAACTACAAGCACATGCAAACTTCTCATCAGGAAGATCCTACTTGGACCGAGCTCCACACACACATCAGTGCCAGGAGCCTTAGGTCCACTGCTTCTGATTAAAGGGCGACTACTGACCACCATATTTTGTCCCTTCACTGGACAGAGTGCTGGACAATCGCTGACCATTACTGTAATTGTTGTCAATGTTTGATGTCCACCTCCGACCAACTGGACCATGTAAACTATTTGAAATGCAAATGGCCGACAATTACGTCTGCTCCAATCTTCTTGACCCCTGCAATGTAAACTTTGTGGGAGCTGTGATAATTTCAGGTTAGGGGGTGAGTTATGCAGGTATTTGTTGACAGTTGGCCCCATTTGAAGTTAATTAAAGATAAAAGTTACAATGACAGGTCACTGAGTTGTTGATGGGTCAGGATTTGTAATGTCTTTAATCATTATTATTGTCAAACTAAATAACAAGGTCAGCTTTTAGAAGCCTTTCATGGCTTTTCGGACAATTTGAGACAAATTTTATAGAGCTTTTCTTTGAGCATTAGACAAAGATTACTTCTTTGAATAGAACTTTCACAAATTACCCCAAATAATTTTAACAAACCTCAGTAAATAGTAACTATAGTAATCCCTTTTCAGTTAATGTGGCTGTTATGTTGAACGGTCACTGAATGAATCCCATCCCACAAAGCGCTATTCATGAATGACTACAAATGAATAAAGCATATGTTCAGAAGGGATATGAATCTATAGTAATCAAAATGGGCAAAATAGTAATTATCCATTGAAAGCAAGCACAGCCATGTTTGAACAGTGTCATTCATAACTGGTTGACCATGGAATACACAAATGTCCTGAATTTATTATAAACCTGTCATTATGTTTTACCATTCAATATAGGATGTCAGTCCAAATACACCAAACAAGAAAAGGCAATTTTTTAGAATATAGGTTACAATGTTGCATTGACCCGTTATATGTCATCATGCCAAACATACTAAAGCTGATTACAGTAATGTTAAGGGTTAAAATAAATGTATTTTCTGATGTCCACCTGTGATGACATCCAGGTATTGGTATTGGCTGTAAGATATGATTGACAGGTGTGATTGACAGATGTGGAAGACGGAATACTTATGTTGGTGCCAGTATCTGAAACATATCACTTAGTATTCTTCTTGAAATAGTTACCTAGACTTTTTGTGTGCAATATTTCTTGCAGTATATTATTAGGAAAATATCCATTTGCTTATCTTTTGAAATATATATTATTATTTTTTACATTAGTTTACTGTTATCAACCAATGTCAAGCAGAATTGTTCTGAAGTGTTCCAAAGTTTGTGTATTGGTACAGCTTGATGTCTTTACTGTGAGCTGCTACTACACAGACTGTTATACATGAATAGCTTTGGGTTTGCTAACTAAATGCATTTACCATAGAACCAATAATGTATCACTAAATACAATTTGTTATCCACTACACAATACCCGGTAATGAAATATTTAGGAAAAATGTTTATTTTCAATATTAATAATGTGGCAATTTGCTTTCTCCATTGTGGTACTTGATACATATTTTACATTGTGGTGAAGAAACCTATGATTACCTATGCTTTCCCAATCAGTGCGTGTCACAGGTTTAAGTATACATTGACAACCCACTTCGAACACGTTTTTCACCTGAATAGAAGTACTTCAAGTAGCTCTAGAGGAAATGCCGTCTTGTGGAGACTTTAATAACTCCAGTGAAGGAAGCCGTTCGCATTGTTATCTCCGACGAGATGTTCGAGTCAAGAGCTACTGACAAGGAAATTGGTCCTCTCACTGTGACAGGAATCACACCTGTTCTTATAATATTAACACATTGTTGCAACTCTCTGCTTTGTGCGTTGTCTACCCGATGTAACAACATTAGCCTCAGCACCGTTGGTGTCCATTTTGTTTCTGACACACATTGTAAAGCTGACGGATATTTCAAACGGGTCGGACCTGTCCTAATCCATAATGATAGACCTACTGATTTTTACAAACGGAAAGGTTTAGAATTTTAATAGAAAATGTCCAAATAACGACCGACCCTGTCCGTCTAATTATGACCTTAGGTTTGGCTTTTGAACTCGCCTTTTGACCAGACTATGGTTTCCGCAGTAGGGCGGCTGGTAATTTGTACGTATTGTGCCACGGCTTTGGTAGGGGATAGCGAGATGGCTATCGGATAGGACTGACCGATAGAAGAGTACGTGTCTTGTTAACTTTTCTGTGATGGCTGTCATATGTGATTGAGAACGTCGTGTAGAATTAATACGAGTTATTTGACGCGGCGTTGTCCAGATAACATGATTTCTCATCTTTTTAACATATTCAGTTCTATAAGATATGGTGGATATGTAAGAAATATTTCAACGGTTATTGAGTTCACAGCCATTTACCTGCTTTCAAATGAGGCTGTTAATGTGGAAAAGATGGAAATTTCGTTCTGATACCCCACTGTTGAATTTACATGACACTGAGAAATAGCACAACTAAGGCAAAGCCAATTTATCACTTGGCTTTGGTGTTATACTTATCGTGCGGATGATGTTAATGGCAATGTGTGACTAAATGATGAACAATCTTTAAATATACAGCGACATATTTATTGAATTGAAACTTGTCCTATTTTTGTTTTTATACATACACACACACACACACATATATGGTACTTCTTGATAGCTAAAAATTATGATTTTGTTTTGAATATTTCTCAATTGTTGTTATAGTTATAGTTCCTAAGAGTAGTAACAGTACATTATTTTCAAGAAACTAGTTATCATAAAATTAATTCTTGCAATAAATATTTTCAAAGAAGGTGACATTGATAGATTCCTGCAGAAATACTGCAGGATCTACTATTCTCTAGCCAAGTATTTTGACAGGAAAATCGTACAATCACCAATTGTATATGGAATTCTGCCTGAGTAAGTTTCTACTTTTTAAAGAAGTTTCTATTGAAGAGTGCCATGTGTGTCACTGAGAACCTTGTCCGGCAGTCCCCAGACCAACTCATGAAGAAATATTTTATGATATCCATGGAGTTTTCACTGACAGAAAATTCTATAGAAAGCATATTCATTAAGAGTTCAATTTCCTCCAAATTTTCAAGCTTTATGGCAGATAAAAAATATAAAGCGTCTACTTGTCACTGAGTACGAATGTTGAATCGGTCGTATTATCTTGATAGAGATGAGTAAATTTAGATCTTCTTTGCACGATTTCAGGCTTCAGTCTGGTCCATTGGTTTTATTGTCTGTGTGTCATTCAAGGCTCATTGTGTTCTCCGACTCCATTGCTTCGTATGATAACCATAAACTGTAGTTTGGAATATGATTTCCGTTCCAGAGTGTCTCGCTGATATCCTGCATTGTCGCCATTGAAGCGTTTCTTCCGTTGTGGCTTTGGATAATATTGTAAATTCGGCTGCAATATTTCTGGGGATGGACGTCAAGGGAGGTAATCAGGGGTGAAAAACTGTGGAAATTTGGCAGATGCTGACATCGGGCGTGAATACAGGCTTACAGCTGATTGACCGGCTCAGAAGCGAAAAAGGATTTGTCCCGTTGTTCATTGTAGCATGTTGGCGAAAGTGTATTAAGATATTTATTGTGCTTGGAGGGAGATTAGTGTTCTGAGATGGGCATGAGTTGAGAGAGGTATTCAAGGGGATGTGTAGGTGTCTAGTGTAGCATGTAGGTACAACACGCGAGACTGGTCTCATCACCTGTATCCGATTAGATTCTGACACGGTCCCAGGTTGTTCGCAGACGTTCCCAGACGTTCCCACCTTGTCACGAGGAACTATACTCTCCATCAATCATCAGAATTGTACAGAGAACTTTTTTCAGCAGAAGCCATATTGATTTTCTCACGTTACCACCTGCAGGCGCTTCCCAATGACTTTGTCAAATTGATTTCTGGATTTGAAGTAAATTAAACTTTCAAAAGTAAATTCCTATTAGTATGTATACGTGCATGGGTAAAAAGTAAGGTTAGAAAATGTGTTTTTTAAAGTGTACATGTTTAAGTTCTCTTTCTTTCCCCTACAAACAAAATGGCTTGATGAATATGATAAAAGGTATTTGGAATATTTAATATTATGTTTTGGTTAAAACTTACCATTTACAGTTTTATTAAAATAATTTTGAAATGTTAACTAAATAAATTTCTTATGAAAAAAAAAAGTTTGTTCCTTTTTTTGGGGTCTTACAAAAAAGGTGCAATCACACACGTAATACGATAATGATGCTTTTTAAATTGCTATTGGCACAAAATGATGTACCAGACATTTTAATTTGTTAACTGTTAGTAACATAATGATATAATATTAATGAGTGCAACACCAATGGTTTACATCAGTATTGTATTTCTGTACTGAATGAAAGTTAGTTTTATGAGATTACACCAGCTGACACAAGTAAACTAAAGTATAACGTGGACTACCTATGTGCTATAATCTGCGATAATTGTAGTCTATATAGCCTGGAGGGAGATACAACCCATGTCATCCATCAGGCTAATGATGACCACAATGATGACCACAATGATGAAGATGACGCAGATCAATGATAGATGACGTGAGGACTCGATAGACGAGGAAATATGACGGCCTCTAAGTCGTGTCCGTTGGCTCAGATTTCCCCTTTCAAACGTGAGCAACGTTGCACGACTCTGGTATGTGAGTGAGCGAGCGATCTCTTTGATCTGGGATTGGTAGGCTGACGGTCTCAGGACCAGCGAATGGCGGGATAACCGTACTGTAGGTCGTGTAGATAAAGAGGTGTGGTGAGCTGAAGATCGGTGTAAGGAGTAGTGACCATGACATCGTGATGCTCTGATTGCCATTAACACAGGGTCTCGTGTGTGGTTACCCGTGTGTCTGGGTGCTTGCAGCTGCCCCGACTAAATCCAGCCAATAGCGTTGAGCAACGTACAGAGACTTAAGTAAGAGCCACGCGCCGGTCTCAATCACCATCCCCTGCCGGGATTCCCGTTCCTTCCATGGAAGCGAATTACGCTCCACTTGCCGGATATATTTTATATCCGATTAAAGTTGCATCAACCCTGGCCCAAACAAATTAAATTCATTTTTGATTGTAATTTATTCAAATCTATGGATAAATAGGAAATGATTTATTCTTTCGAAGTTTCAAATTTCCAAAATAACAACTTCATTCTCGCTTTGTTAGCTGCCCTCAATTTTCATGCGATTTGACATTTGAGGAAATATTTTAGAATTTAATCTGAGTGTCGCTTGATGTGTAAATAGTACAGACGCTGTCTTTGTCATGGTCTGATCATAGGCATCTCGCACACGTCCATTGTATAGCAAGGATTATGTAAATTGCTTGGGATGGAATTTAATCCTGAGAAGGAAGAGGCCTAACTGTGACAATTGGGGTCGTATTCAGATAAGCCGCTCATCTCCATGGTAAATTATCATTTACATTCAATAGAAATGGTTTAGATTGCAGAAGCTGCTTTCAGATCCCTTGTTAATAACTTTATGATGAGGATTTATTTTGTATTTTTGTGTATTTTGAAAATATATTTTTGTACATTTATGTACGACCAGACCCCGAGATTACGAAACTTTTGACTATGATTTCACGAGTTCAAATTTTATATAGGGATTTGTGAACAAAACCTTGAGCTGACATTGAGTAATCCCGTGGCTAGATGTCAATTTGTGTAATGGAAATTAATTGTGAAAAGCTGATCAAAATTGTTTGCATTATATAATTTGTCCCGAAGCAATTCCTGTTGTATTTTCACTGTGCCTATTTTACACAAAACTTCATTATTATTAAATTCCACAAGTTGGATAAGAACTGTTCGGTTTCACATTGGTTATTCATGTAGTATTCTATATTTTAAAGTTTATTTATGTGAATTAAAAAAATATAAATAGATATAATCTTCCAAGGAATTTATAAGATATCATCATGTAGCAATATGGGTGCATACTTCCTGCTAGAACGTAGTAATAACCCAGACACACATATTAATAACCCAGACACACATATTAAATATCGAAGGAGTTTATGAGATACTTAACAACAATTAATAAGCAGAAGTTGCATACAAATATTTTAAAATGTTCTTGTGATCTATTTTCTTGCTTAGACGTTTACCATAGCCAACCAGCAGGTTGGGTTAGGTTATGTGTGTATGCTGGTTGGGTTAGGTTATGTGCGTATGCTGGTTGGGTTAGGTTATGTGTGTATGCTGGTTGGGTTAGGTTATGTGTGTATGCTGGTTGGGTTAGGTTAT
>JAUTBX010141633.1:8148-18326 GCA_032361465.1 Lepetodrilus tevnianus | reverse complement strand
TCAAGTCTCTGATGTCTATAGAGCTATCTTCCAAAGAGTACCTTCATGTCTTCAACAGTGAGTCCACCACCACCTTGATCATCATCGCTATTTGCTCAATACATGTCTGTATGCACTGTCGTCGCAAATGGGTCAAAGATTCCCGCAGCGACGTTAAACTCACTCGCTCATTGTACGCACTGTACCTATAAAATATTGAGATAAAAAAGCGGGAGAAAAATGTATAAATATAAATTCATCATTATCATCTTCATCCAATTTTTAAAATGAGGTCCCGAGATTGCGAAGCTATTTTGAATATGATTTCATGCTCATACATTGCCATATAAAATAAGCTTTAGCATTAAATTTTACTTCGTAATCTCACGGTCTGAATTAGGACTTACAGTATCTTGATTCAATTATTACAAAATATGTTTTATTGAAAATGAGTGTGTTTTGATCAACAGGTGGTAAATTAATTTTAGTAACAGCTACATATCCATCAATTTTCCTATTCCTTTATTAAGTATATATATGCATTTAATCCTATATCTTAATGACCTTTCTTGCCACAGTTCTTGGAGTGTATGTTGACAAATCCGGATCTCGGAGTCGAGCGCAAGAGCTGTTGTGGCCGGCCCAACCTGATGCAGTCAGTAAGTAGAATATGTTGTATGACACTGACAATACCCAATCAAATTTGAGTGTTATGGATACATTTAGGACATGAATGGTCACGATAAATACCTTTCTGATGCGATCATGATATGACGTGCTGTCTATACTGAGTCAATGCGGTTATCATCCTTAGTCTTGTCAGTACCTGCCGATGCTTGCAGGTTTACTGCAGCATTCAGCGCTATGGATGTTGTGGGTTTCCTCCTGCCCTAAACTGACAAGTCATGAGTGAAATAATCTTTAAAGCAACTATAAACCCTAATTCAAAATTTAAAAAAATATATACATTGCTGAGGGACTGCAATTGGACATACAGATTTTTAATGTGGGTCCAAACCCCAATTTAAAAGTGTAAAAAAACCACCATTTTATCGTGGAGTGACTGGAACTTAGACACACTTTATTGTTGTTTTCAGGCTACTCGGATCCCTACCTTGCAGTGTACACAGAGAACTCGATCTTCGTCTACAACGTTCACACGTCTGACTGGGTACAAACTATCAACGTTAAGAAGGTGAGTGTTAGCAACTTGTCTAATCTCGGCCATCTTGTGTGACACGTGATAGTATGCCACCAGGTTTTCCTCCTATGATAACCATCTTGTGCCATGCCTGGTTACGTATGGGTGAAAGATTCCTGTTGTGATGTTAAGCAACGAATGACTTGTTCCACAGTTCTACGATGTGGCCTCACAGGATAGGTGTGCATGTGTTAGGTGGGACGTGGTGGTCTAGAGGTGGTGAGTCTGCCTCACAGGATAGGTGTGCATGTGTTAGGTGGGACGTGGTGGTCTAGAGGTGGTGAGGCTGCCTCACAGGATAGGTGTGCATGTGTTAGGTGGGACGTGGTGGTCTAGAGGTGGTGAGTCTGCCTCACAACCTGGAGGTCCGGGTTCCAGCCTAGCTCTTGCCATCGTGTGGCACTCTTAAGCAAAGAACTTAAATCGACACTGCTCCAGTCTACCCAGCTGTGAATGGGAATCTGGTATGAGATGGAATTGTGAATAGAAGCCTATTAGCGCCTGAAATGGCAGCTTTGGTTAGATACTCCCCAGGGAGTTAAGAAATTAAAATGAGTGCACATTGATCTAATGACTGGCTAATAATAGTGCTTTGAGCACAGACTTTGTACATGGAGTTTAACACAATATAAATACACATTACTTTTCTTCTTCTTATTATTATTAATTTTATAATTAACTGATGTATTTCCACGTTTCAGTGCAAGCCTCTGTGTAAGGATGGGTCTCTGTGTATGTTCAGCGCCTTCGACTCCCAGCACATAATCTATTTCAAAGATATCTATGCAGGTACGTCGTGCAGTTGCGGCAGCGATCAACATTTCTCCCAATGCTATAGGTATCCTAAGGACTATTAGAAATTCATAACATTTGTTATTTGTATCACTATTCGGGACTAGTAAGTTTTAAAGTTTCTATCGCTGGTAGAGTGGCAGGAAACAAACACAGAAGAAATATTTGCGTAGGAATCCTATCCTGTCCATAGCAGGGATTCAGAGTCTTTTCCATCATGAAGATTAGATATATATATACCCATGTCTTCAATAATAGATACCATAACTGTATACCCAATAGGCCCAGGATCTGTCCCTGAGTTTATGAAACATTTAGAGTACGATTTCATGCTCAAGCTCAAGCTGAAATTCCTATGTAATAAATGGGAGATAAGCTAAGTGACCTTGCTGCAATTCCTCTACAGAAGAAGACCGACTACTAGTTGCCGAGTTAGCCAAGATGAAGAGCAGCGGTCGGAACAAGCGGCGATTCTCCTTCAAGCGAAGCGAAGAGGACCACAGGCCTAGCAAAGGGTAGGCCACATTTGCTTGCTGCATCGTGTATCTCTCTCTCTATATCCGTGTGTCCGACACGTCTCCTATCATCAACATATGTCCACCCGACTGGAAAGATAGTGTAGCTGTAGTTGTAGAATAATCTGACGATCATCGAGCATGGAGATCTTGTCCTTGCTTCAAAACCATTTCTCTTGGCTGTTTTTTCTTATTTTTTTTCCTCATGTGAATGTAAACTGATGTGTATTGTTGCCAATTATTCACACTCATACGAATCTTTCATAACCTGATTGCCACTGTTGTGTAGATATTGCACCCAACTCTTGTATGCATTTACCGCATTTATTTCGTAAACTATTAACTTTGTTGAAAGGTTATTGGGGAGGAATGAAAATGTGATGAGCATTTTATAACTGCTGTTTATGATTTTTATGAAAATGGTGATGAATTGTGTACTGTGTTTTGGCATGCATGACTATTAAATTCCTTTTAGTTTAGAATGTCATCCATTAATATCATGAATACTTGGTGGATTTATCAAATTTGTTAATAATAATAATAATCATAATCACAATCATCACCATAATCATCGTAATCACCGTCATCATTGTCGTCATCATCATAACCACAATCATTATCATTGCCATCATCGTCATCATCGCCATCACCGCCATCACCACCATCATCATCATCATTGTAATCATCACCAGTATAACTATCATCATCACAATCACCCCCCTATTAACAAATTACCAATTGGCGCCCGACCAGGTCTGAAAGACGAAATCGTGATATCTCTGGGCCCATGTCGTTCAGTCACGTGGCTCACATAGGTCCTGGCCAGATCCTGGGGCCTGTGCCGCCCCCTCCGCAGTAAGACCGTCTTACGTATTGTTCTCGCGTCAGTAGATGCCAGTGCATGCTTGTGTAGCACCACGTATATCTCTTACCTCGGCCCCATTGCTCAGAACAGTCGTAGCTACAATTGATTGCAAGTCAAATTTTATGGACCCGCTACAAGTGTAAGTCTGTTTCAATGAAGCATTTATCGCTACAATTGTTTTAGCTAACGGGTCAAACACCTAAATGCGCTACAGATTTGACGACATTCCATTGTGTCCTCACATGAAAATGTCACGATTCAGACGTCATTCATAGCAACCTTGGAAATTCTTCCTATCACCGGAAATGACCCAGACGAGACTTACTGTCCCTATTGGATCCATATAATTTGACTTACAATTCAGTTGTAGCTACAACTGTTGTAAGCAAGGTGCCCCTGTTCCTCTATCCCTATCTGTCTCTCCTGTTCCTCTCACTCACTCGCATACCTTTGACCGCGAGATTACGAAACCTTTCGAGTACAATTTCATGCTAAAGCTCAAGTTTTATCTGCAGGCATGGCAATTTAACGCAGATCTGTGGAAATCTGCAAATTTATTTGTCATGGGGTCGATTTATTTCTACTGGGAATGTTTTCTCGCTGAAAACTCAATTGTCTATTGCCATGCCTGTATGTGGGGATTTGTGAAGAAAACTTTCACGAGCGTGAAAATGTACCGAAGAAAAGTTTCATAATCTCGCGACCTGATTGGTCTGTATCTCTCCACTCTGCACGGTTGTGCTTTGATTATTGTTGTTTGTCAGACCTTTTTGTGCTCAGTTTGCAGTTTTAACTTTGTAATAGTTTAAGTAGTTTTTCGTAGCATAGAAAGATATCAGACTTTTATTTCTCCATTTTCAATGGAGAATATTTTAAGTTCAGTTTGAAATGGTGTAGTTCCCAAAAATGTGATTCATTTTGAAATAACTACAAGCAGTTCAATTTGAAACAGGTAATCCCCGAAAATATGAATAGTTTTGAAATGTCTGAATGACTATTTATTTTTAATAGGGGTTACATATAAAGAAAAAAAATAGAATAATTTCAAAATACATGAGTGACTTCCAGTTAAATGGGAGCACCGTAGTAGTCCTTGTAAATGTGAATTATTTTGGTAATAATTTCTGATACAATTTGATCATGGGACTTAAAGGTGTGCTGTGAGATTTTATTTGCAGTGCCACACACACTACTTTACCTAATTTCCGATTAGCACTTTGTTTAGTTCAGAGGACATGTCTCACAGATACAGAATCGCAGGTTCAGTTTTAGAGTCGTCGAAAATGGGTGAAAGATTCCTGCAGCGATGTTAAGCTCCTTATTCACTCACTCACTCAATATTATTCCAGGAACACATTTTATACCTACCCTTTACTAATTTACGATTAATTCTCTATTTCTTTGAGAGAAAATCCTCTGAGTTTTATATTTGCTTTCCAATAGAAATGTAGAAATGACAATATCTTAGATTTTTGAGTTTAGAAGTTGCAGATTAATTTGGACAAAGTAGAACAATGCTCAAACATTTTGCTTAACAATTCAAACTATAGTAGCTATAGTATCTATTTGCTATTATTGTCACGTATGGGTGAAAGATTCCTACAGTGATATAAAAGAACAATTCACTCATCTATTTGCTATTATTCCTACTGCTTGAATTACCCTTTTTTTTTTTCAATTTTAAAGTTACACATATATTACTGAATGAATTGTATATATTACTGAACAAAACTATTTATTATACAATGACTGACAGTGTTGTCGATGTAATAATGTCAAATCATCGTGTATTTGTGAAATATTCCAGCTGTGATGTAAAGCATTTCCCAGTATTCAATCAAATAATGTCAAATATTTTATGTGATGTTAAAGCCATACAAACATCTATAATTAATATATTAATGTGCTATGGTTGTTCCTTTTACTACTTTTGGAAAGCACTTGAAACATTCTGGCTTGTGGTCTGGTTATCGGTTATCTGTGGGATTTGGTGAATAGAGAGGTTTCAGAACAATACGGTTACCATTACGAATACGGTTAGGTCATCAGTTTGTGCGTAGTATGCGACGTCAGAGACTTGCCCGATGTGTAGTTTCCAGTTTCTGATCATCCCAGGCAACCCGGACGGTCAGAAACGGGAAACTACACGTCGGACGAGCCTCTGACGTCACATACTATGCACAAACTGATGACCTAACTGATGACCTGACCTAACTGATGACCTAACAGTATCCGTAATGGTAACCGTAGTGTTGCGAAACCTCTCTAATGTCTTGTACAACCGTTCTGATAATGAAGCTGAAGTTGTTGTGCATGATGTAATGGTAGCATTGGTACCACAGGTTGTTGGAATTTTGTATTGAAAGTTGATGACACTAGGGTAAAATCGTTAGCATAATTATTTATTTAGTTATATATATATTTTTTTTTTTTTATTTTTTTTTTATTATTTTTTTTATTTTTTTTTATTTTTATTTAATTTTTTATTATTTAAAATTTTTTTTTTTTATTAAAAATAATATTGACTATGAAAGGTGCATTTATTTATTTTTAAATTTAACTGATTTTTCTGCTATTCACTGGTTTTCATTATATCTTTATTTGACTGATTTTTGCTGCTATTCATGCATAATCATATTATATGCAAGCACCAACAGTTTATGCACTGAAATACTTTTGCTTGTCATGATATGAACAAACCACTAAGAAATATCAATGTTAACTACACTTAATGCAATGGAAATTATGTTGCATTAAATAAAAGGGGGAAGAGATTTGTAATTTGTCGCATTATTTGATCTAGGGACATCATCTACTCAGCGTTGTCTTTGCAAACAGGTGAAAGATTCCTGCAGTGACGTTAAACTCCATTAATTACTCCTACACAACAGTATTTTATCCATTTTGAAAAATGCTTCAGAACCAGTACATTTGTTTTGTGTGGATTTCCTGATAGATGTGGGTTGATTTTTGTTGCATGTTTGCTTTCATATGTTGCATGAAGTTTCCACAAGAATGGAATGCATGCAAACTAATTATTGCTCATTGAGTTATCTTAAAATTGTATAAAAATAGACTCCAGTGTAAATATTTTACCAACTTTGACTTCGGATCTGTTGGTGGGTTAAAAAAAAGAAGAAAATAACTATTGACATTTCTTTCAGTTCACATTGCTTATGTATTTACCTGACATGCTTTCCCTGAAATACCGTACCCATGCCTTGCTTAAAAGCCACGCTGAAATATTTTATTCCCAACTTAGCAGTATTACTATTTATGCACCAGAAATGCTAAGAAATGCTTTTCGTTGAATGTGGTCGACACTGGTTGTTTGAAGAATAATTTTTTTCTGTCTATTTCATTCTTAAAAAATTGCTGAAAGTAGTAAATTTGGCATTTGTCAAGAAAAGAAAAGATGAATGGTATTGAGTTTGGAAGCCATCACTATGTATGGTCCCTCGGGTTCAAATCTTCACCTGAGAGGCTGGCGTCAATGTTTGCAAAATTTGACTTTCTGAAGTGATCATGATAGGATGTACTGTCTGTACTATGACAATGCAAATATCATCCTTGGTCTGTCGGTACCAGCCAGTGTTCACAGGTTTACTGCAACATTCAGCTCTACAGATGTTGCAGGTTTCCTCCTGCCCTAAAACTGGGAAGCTTTGATATAAGTAAAATAATTTTGAAAGCAGTGCTAAACCTCAATTTAAATAAACTAAAAAAATGTTTTAAAATGAATTACAAATTATCAGTATCAACCCTGGTAAGCTTGCTGGAATTAATCTGTAATGTTGTCGGGAAATTGTCAATAAAACCTAAATTACTCGCAGACTTTCTTGTTGTAAATTTAACTGGATGTGATCTGCAATTTCTAAAGACCAATTTTTTTTGTTCCACTTCATTACAGAGCTGGCGATCGTCGATCTCGAGTGATCTCTAACCCAATCAACTTCAGCCATATAGCTCACATGGGACCAGACCAAGGCATGCAGGTCCTTATTGACTTGCCAAAGGTGAGCGAGGGGTCAGAGGTCGAGCATGATGTCACATGACTCATGAAGATATTATATATTAATGACGTACCAATTTGAAAGCTGACAGATATTAATTATTTTTCAGTTTGTAATAGAATATGAAAGTGAAGTAATTTTTTTTTAGTATGTTATAACTTCAAAATTATTTCACATTGACATAGTTTAGCTTGCCCCTTACCATAATAGGTCTCCCATTCACAATATCATAGTTATTTCCCATTCATTTTGGTATAATGGGGCATGTTTTAATCTATTTTGTTTACATTGTCACCATGTCACATAAAGATTCCCGCTGTGGCATCAAAGCAATAAATAATTTAAGGTAAGTAAGTAAGTAAGTGTACGAGTAAATAAATAAATAAATATGTCATCCATTGTCACAGCCCGGTGCAAGCCAGACGACTAACGTTGGAAGTAATTCCGGGAGCGAGGCCGACATGCGGATGAAGAATATGTTCCAGCCTCAGCTCAAGTCAATACATGAAGCCCAGATGAGAGGAGCCCGCCCTGTCAGCTCACACTACAATGGTAAGCAGACGGCCTGGATACCAGGGGAATCGGATTATCAAAAGTCGGATTATCGAGGGTCCACTGTACATAATGGTAGAAAGTTTCTTCTCTGACCCCAAACTCCCACCCCTCATTTCTTACTCATTCACCGTCTGCTCGTTGATAGATTTCCGGGGTTTTCTCTGTTTTCCAGGCAGTGCCGGCAGCCGGAGTGAAGGTCGACCAGGAACTCAGCGGGCAGTGTCCGGGATTCCCGGTTCCGGGTATTCGTCAGGTGATCCCAACAGTCTAGAGAGAGATGTGTTTGAGGTGTGTACCCGCTAGCTTGTCCTCTGTAGTCCACTCACCAGCATACAGTGTACTAGTCTTACAGCCGTAGTCTCTTCTCTCTCTCTGGTCGGGCCCGATCATGGCCATAGATTTGTATGGACTATAACCATAGATTTGTTTTACGGCCTATACTACCCTCAATATTAGATTTGATTATAATAAAAAAATAAAATAAAAATAAAAAAATATATAAGTTAAAATTTTAAATTCATATGTAAATAATATTCCCCGTTTTTAAAATTTAATTTCATTGCGTATGGGTGAAATATTCCCTTTGAGATTTAAAGTACGAATTCATCTATACTTTGTCATTTGTAAGATTTTTTTTCTGTGTTAAATACTTCTACATTTAATCGTCGCAAATGGATGAAAGATTCCCGCAAAGATGTTAAACTCAATCACTCACTCACTTTCTTAAATACGTATGAAATGACAATGGTCCATAATTTATATGTTAAATTGTTTGTGCAGTTTCTTTTAAACTTTGTTACAAATTGCCGTTTTAATACGTGCAGTGTTGATGTTTGCATTCGAGGATTAGTAAGCTTTCCATGCACAGTGATGCTGTCATTCACTCTCAGTCTCATCACAAACTTCTCAAGTTGTCCTGTAGCCTTATCAATCTCTAATTATCTCTTCTATGATCTTATATGATCTTCTATGATCTTTCTATTAATGGGAAATGATGAAATCTGGACGAATTGATGTTTCAGTGAGATCCAAAGGCAGGTCACTTGTTTACGAAAGTATCACAAAGTTTACATTAATTACAATCGAGGTTGCATGTCCTTGATACCGGTAGCTCTTTTATAAAACGTTCAAGGTTATTGGGGATGCACTTTGCATTTTAAAAATATTAATTAATTTCTCTATTGTTATTGTTAATTTCTATCCATTTTTTTTGGTTGAGAGATAATGTTTGTTTTTTTATTCAAGGCTACATGTCCATAGAACATGTTAGAATTCAATGCGCCTGTGGGCTTGAATAAAACATTATCTCTATCCTCTTGCCGCATATGGTTGCAGTATTACCCCCCATTGGCAATCAATTCCTCTAGCCAGCTGTAGTAGAGATTTGATGTCGAAGTGCTTGGGTAGGGGCTTACTGCTTAAAACTTTGAATATTGTAAATAGCGGCAACATTGACTCAAATCTGACTTAGCCATCGCTTGTCAAAGATTTGTCTATCATCGCAACTGTATATGGGGGTTAAATCTTCAGAGCAGATTAGGTCCTTGGTATTGGGTTCAGCTGTTATTTTAGTCTAGTTTGTGCAGTTTGGTAAAAGTCTAGGCTGATGCAAGGTATAGGCTGTTAGTGTTGTTAACTGCCAATATGCTGTTAGTGTTAGGTTAGGTAAGGATGTTATATGTTAGTGTTAGGTTTGGCAATGCATTTAGTGTTTGGTTTGTGAATGCTGTTAGTGCATTTAGTGTTAGGTTTGTGAAGGCTGTTAGTGTTAGGTTTGGCAATGCATTTAGTGTTAGGTTTGTGAATGCTGTTAGTGTTCTGGTTTACAATTAGATTTGGCTTAGACGGGATAGTCTGTTAGTCATATTCCCGGCTAGGTTTTAAAAATATGTGGGCTAAGATAGACTAGTGTTAACAAGGCCAAGTTGTTAAGAATGTTGCCAGGTTGTTTTCTTACCATTGTGCACTGTCGACGGCCATCGCAAGCCAGGAAACATTGACAGGATTTTTCTAAGTTCTCCATGTTGTGGCCTTCCTCCGCAGATTGTAAGCTCGGCTCCTGGAGCTGTCAATGCTAGTGGCAGTAGCTGGTCTCTGCCTACGTACAACAACTCCAAGAGCTAGCAGGGTAGAGTGTGTCTCTATACTTCCACCTTTGTGACTTTCACTTTGTCCACCGCATGGCCGTAACATGTCACCTTTTTTTACCATCAGTAGCACCCACCAACACGCTGTCCACTCTGGGATTACGTTTTTTT
>JAUTBX010141411.1:4802-18340 GCA_032361465.1 Lepetodrilus tevnianus | reverse complement strand
ACTGTTTCCCTCCTCAGATAGCTGCTGAGCTAATAGACAAAATTACGGAATAATCACTTGTAGTCTCCTATAGGTAAGCTATGGTAAACATCCTAGTGCTAATCCAAGAAGCGGTTTACTCGTCTGGTCCTGCGTCTCATGAAGGGATGGTGCTGTTATGTAGTCCTGTCATAAGGCATGGCGTACTAGAACATGAAAGGACGTACATCTCGATTACCAAACTAGCCACTGTCTCAAGCGTCGCATGAACCGTACATGGGAAAGGCAACCAGTTTAACTAAGCGCCTTAGTCAGCGCTTGCGTTTTTGAACGCACCCCAGGACTCCCGGTGCGACGTCTGCTATTCGTGAAATGTAGGCGAGGTGGTCGCTTCACTAGGGGCCGTATTCACGAAAGGGTTTAAGTCAGTTTTTGCTATATATTTGGTCTTCAAAAACTAACTTAAACCCTTTCGTGAATACGACCCTAGGACTGTAAGTAACGATACAATAACATTAACTCTATTTGAATACAATGCCCATCATATTTCAAGGCTTGATTGACATCAATATTTTGTGTTTTTCATAAGTTCAGAAATACTTTTCTAACTAACTGTACTGTCAAACTACATGGCATTCTTTTGTGAGATTATGGACTGTTTAGAACCATTAGACAAGACTAGTACAGGGAATTCACAATAAGTTACTTCAAATTCCTACTTGTCTGAATTCCTCTCCCCCTATCAGCCCTCTCGATCCCTACGGTCCTATAGCCAGTTCCTTGTCACTGTGCCTCATACCAACAGCAAGTTTGAAAAAAGAACATTTGCATATAGTGCAGCTGTGAAATGGAACATTCTTCCACTCAATATTAAAACCTGCCCAACTCTAAAATCATTTAAAACCAACATCAAAACTATGCTATTCCAAAACAGTTTCTTATAACCCTGCAGTAATCTTTGAACAGCGCACAGAGCACCGTGTAACGGTGGATGGTGCGCTCTACAAATGCACATAGTATTATTATTATTAAATACCGGTAGATGTATTCCATCTGCATGTACTAATACACACGTGGGATTCTGAGAAACACCCAGATGTGTCTTTTCAGATACCGGTAATTGATTACCTCGCCATACAGTGTATGTGTGGGATCACTGCCGTGTCCTTGTCTGGTTTTTGTTCCATTCGGTGAGACGTAGAAAGTCTTATTGAGATATAGTCTACCACGGTCAATTTAATTTGCCATCTTTACCTCACTAATTAGTTCGTGAGTAGCGTAAGCTGTATATAGATCTACATGTCCTTGATTATATTGGGATTTCTGTTATCATAGAAATACGTCGTGACTTTCTACAATATGCTAAACGTACTACCGTATTATACGTAAAGGACACATAAATAATTCATCATTCATGTGTTGCAATTGTGTGCTTTTAGCAAATAGTTTACTCATTTAGGTTATACTACTTAGGGAAACTGGTTTGATACGGTAATAGTGGCGTCATCACTCAGTAGCGTAGGAGCATTAATGTTGGTAGGTGTTCAATAGGAAATACATGTAATTACATTTCTTGAACAATAAAAACATATGAAAAGAACATACTACCTGTCAGGAGCCCGTTGCACGACGCTCTTTTAGGCTACAACTATTGTAACGTCAACGCTTTCTATTGTGGCAGGAGCCCAGTTACACGAGCGTCGTGCAACGGGGGCCTGGAAAGGATAATTGTGTCCGGACATGTATTAAAAAGCCTTGTTATTTATCAGTATAACCTATGCAAAGATTAGCTGTGCTTCATCTTTTTGCAATATGCAATCTCTTCAATACATCGGCATATCCGTACATGGATATCTTACAGACATGCTGATCTGAAGGGCTCTTCACTACATGTCAAATTAATCTTAATCAGGCCAACTATCTCCGCAGGTGATATCTCATTAGGCCGCACATTAGCATCAATATTTTTGACCCTTCGTTTAGTGCTAGTGACGCGAGGAATACAACAACAATGACAGCTTTACCATAATTGTACATTTCCCTTGGGGATAAATTGGCGCCGTGTCCTCCAACAGCATCGTGTGTGTTGACTTGTGTGTCTACTTGAAGGGTGCACTGGAACCAGTGTCCTCTGCTTGACACGCAACTTTCTCCACTGTATGATGATTGGAAAACGTACTTTTATAATCACCATCTAATGTTCATGTTCTAGAAAGGACATTGTACATGCATGCTATTTTCCTTATTAATGCTCGGCATGTGTACAGTCTTTAATAATTAACCGTTTAAATTGTTACATATTATTTTTAATATTTCTAATAGTTATCACGATTACATAGGTCAGGGCCACTTATATTTGGTATTTTTTCCTAATGTCTTTGTTGGAATTAATACTAATTTGAAAGGTTTTATGGATTGAGCCAGCCAGTGAGTTGTTCATCGTAGTCTTTATTTTTCTGTCACAATAACGTGCTTATTCATACTGTGCAAACTAATCCACTCTCGTATACTGTATACTAGTATACAGTATTACCATATAATTAGTATCAACTTCATAATGACATGTGCGAGAAGACTAGTAACGTTCTTCTAGCTTTCTCCGTATATACTACTCATACTGTATGTGATTGGTCTACACCTAATGCTCTCTTCAGAACAGAATACCAGATAAGCATATTGCCTAGGGTCAGAAAAGTACACGTAGTAATTTTACACTCACTGCATGGATATATGTACTTTTACAAGTTGTTATTGACACAGTGCGTGACTATATATGCATTTAAAGCATACTTTACACCTTCAAATATTGCTAAGGCCTCCGAGTGCAGGATAATTTATATTAAAACGGTAGAAAGGTCGTATTAATATTAAAAATTATCGAAATGTCATTTCTATCAAACAATTAACTACGCACCTTTTAGTAAGAAAATACTATAACAAGTGTATTCATCATAGCTTTCCTGTCAAAAAGTGTTCTGACGCATACAGCTGTGTGCACAATGCCAAGCTTAGTCCATGGCATTTACAGTAACAAGAGCAGCGCTTCATACTGAGAACACTGCTACTCCACCCACCCAGTTTCTTTGAAGTACGTTGTCGATGGTTGGCTTCCGAACGCAATCATCCTTCGCACTGCGTGGCATCCTGGCATCCAAAGTTTCTTTTGCAACCATGACCTCTGACCTTTTGAATGCCTACCTAAAGTGAAGAAACTCTCTGTGAAGACACTCTCCTATGCTGTTTAACTATTCTCATCCAAACCAAACCTTCAATTTGTATCACATCACATTCTGACAGAGCATGCTGAAACGGAAATGCATTGTAACCGTACACTAGTATTGCAAAGGTTCGCAAGTTGTGTTTATAAACAAAAGTAGTTAGGGAAATGAAACTTACTTATAAGGGAAACTAATATTACTTTTTTCAATCATACCGTGTAGAATGTTACGTTTTTATATGGTAACCTTTACAAATAACATTCAATTTGCTTTTAAAGGAAGACAATCACCGGTTAGCTTAACCTAAGCCATATACATATAATAGTGTATATATAATAATAATAATAAATACCATGTTTATAAAGCGCCCTGTTCATGCTTATAGCCTGTTACAACATAAGCTACAGTAAATACATAACAAATGTGATACATATGACTACAGATGAAGCTATGAACTATTATTTAAACCTTTATATATGTCGTTGATGAATAGTCATTAAATGATCAAATGATGTGTGTAGGTTGTGCCATTAAGAACTTCAAACCTAAATGCTTTCTTGCATCCTATTTTGTTGTAGATGGGAAAATACTGCACTATTACTTTACATGACTAAAAATGGAGTTTACCGTTGCTGCGGGAATCTTTCACCCATTTGCAACGATAAATTCATTGGTAAGCCATGCTAATGCTAATGCCATGGAGACGGTTATCTTGCTTAACATGGGTGTTTCGATGTGAATTCGATTACCAGAATATCTTGATTTATAACGCAATTCGATTATCATATTCTATACGACACGCGTACATGTAGATGATGCAGTATTTCTAGAGTATTCGTCACAAAGTAGGAATAATAATCAATCAGAATTCCTAATATCGATGTGACATTACTATGTGTATAAGCAATTATTACCCGACCATTGCTTTTGCGACATCTCAGTAACCTTTTATAGGCATCCCAACGGTCCTACAAGTTGTTAGTATAAGTATAAACAAGCCGTTTAGTATAAGTGTTTATCATGAATTAAACTACTCACCCGTGCCAGCTAAATGCCAATTTTCCATTAGTGTTATGTCTAGAGGGATCTATAGTTAGTACCTACAGAGTCAGCAATGTGTCGTTTTATTGAATAATGTCTTTCTTTATTACTTTTACGATCACAATGTTCAAGTATGGATGTTTACGCCTCCTCCTCGTGCTTTCAATACGCATACGTAAACAATAATTCTGTATGTATACGAACTGACTCTACTAGATTCTACTTCTATTTGGGATTACTTGAACATAGTTATTGTCAGCAATTATATGCACACTTTGTTTGATCGTGTAAGCGCGTTTATAAATCGAAGATATTGGCCTCTCATATTTCATGGATGATATGCATTGTAAACATCTTACCAATAACAGAGATACATGTATCATTATGCTTCTTCATCCCATTTAACGCCACCACTATACTTAAACGTGCATTTAAATATTGTCGTTAACGTGTTTTTGACATTTATTGAAGTAGGAAAATGCATTAGCATCCATGTAGGTTAAATTGATCAATTTAACAAATTATTAACCGATTGATTTTCAATATGCACGTAGACCCAACGTCCCAAAGTAAACAATAACATGTTTGTGAAGAAGCATGTCGCAATAATGTAAATAACAGCTCAAAAATGGGCTATAGTACGTTCTGTATTGCCGAATACACTGTTACTTTCTGTACTTCCGGTATACAAAAACTATCTGAATAGCATGCGCACTTCTGTATCATATGTTGGTCTGTGCTGTGCCCCCATCTCACCTATATACATGCTAGTTATAATTACGTATTGTTTGTGTGGCTCACGAATGTAGTAATACGTCTAGTAGAACGTAGACGAGAATACGTACACGTAATAATAATGATAATTACTCCAGACAAAAAGGTTAAATGATAATGTATACATACCATCGATATCAAATATATAATATGTACTGCCAGTAGTATATCCATACTGTGTAACATGTATTACGTATAGGAATTATGTATAGTATAATTAAGGCATATCAGTAGATAGCTAAATATAGGTTATAAGCTTTATCTTCCGTGCTTTAAGCGCGTCATGAGATCTAACTGACCAATCAAAACAGTTCCTATACGTCATCGCCTACACATAATTCACTACTACACGTGCACGAATCTGAGACGCGCGAGTTAGACCATTGAGGTTGCATTCTAAGTTTGCTTTAAAGAGTCTTTGAGCCAAAACAATATCAGGAACCATGACTGCATTGTTCTTTTGTGGAAATCCATTTATATTTATCTGTTTAATATTGCTGTCTTTTGCGGTGTGTACCAACACATACATTGCACAATAGACAACGAGGTTCAACAGTGCATTAGCCATCAGATTTACCAGATTTAGTCGGACATCCATCCGTGTCTTTATGGTTATCTACAATGGCAACGTGAATATTTCAAGGCTTCTTGTGCATACTATTGTATTCACTGCGGAGTGGTCGCTCGTGGTAGCAGTGTTTACCTGCGATTAATGTTAAGAAGTTAGTACCATTCACTGCGAAACAATCTATTTGCAGAGTGGCGCCTATAACTGTGATCATGAAAACGTGTAGTTATTTTATTCACGTGTTAATGCAACTACTGTCCTATACATTTCTTAATATATTGTTAATACAACTACTTTACACTTTATTGTTATCTTTGTCACGGTACTGATAACTGTCGGATCAATGCTTCCAAATATAACTACGACAATTACGTATACTTATTGGTTCCACGCAACTTCCTGAACATACAGGAAGTGACGTCCATACGAAATGGCACGTATTCTGCTGGCTTCCATCAGTTCTCATTCGCCAGAAAACGAAGCAAATTCCGGTACATAGATTTATTTGTTTGTCTAATAACCTACATTGTTCGTGCAATCGATAATATACTGATCATATGGAACTACTTGCCATATTACGAAATACGATTAAAGCTATTTTACGCGTATTTTAAAACATGTTAATTTAATTGCGTAATTATAGATTTAAATATATGTTTAGAAAACTACATGTAGTAATAAGAAAGGAAGATAGAGACATGTATTCCAGATAAGAACCAAAATCGCAATGCTGAGAAACTCTGCTCTGGTCATCCTCAAAACCCACGCCATTATGCTTGAGTTTTGAGGTTGAACAGCTACCAACTACCACCTATATAACATGCGACCAAGATTTCAATCACCACTGTGAATGTTCGGCACATATTTTAATTATAAACTACCAATCTGGGAGTTTCAAGTATAGAAGTAGAAGGTGGAGGCATGCGTTCCTGTATTCAGAATTACTGACACAAAGATTGCTTTGAGTTTAGTTTTGACTTGAAAGCTAATAGTTCCCGTGTAGTTATTTTATACCTGGGATAATCTATTCCGTGGGACTGGATACCTTAGTCTGTGACAGCCAACACACAGATCTTTCTTGTCTTCATGTACTTCCAGCATGACATTTTTCCATATTCCAGCATGACACTTTTCCATATTCCAGTATAAACATGTTCTTTCTCACATAGTATTTCTCTGTATTCCATAACGTTGCCGTATGTACTCGATACTCCAATAGGATGCTGTTCTATATCACAGCTTTCTTTATTTCCAGATTACCCTTCACCGCAGTCAGCATTTCCAGCCCATATGAAACGAGCACATTACAGAAGTTATGTAGGCGAGTACTTTCAGTATACTGTTCAGAGAATGTCTGTAACACCCACACCCTAGAACAACTATTGAACATTTACTGAGAGAGCATACACGTGAAGCTAGCCATTCTTTAAAAAATAATAACAATGTTATTTTGGGGTTTAGATATATGTGTAGTAATACTATTTAAATAATACTAATACTAATAATACAATTAAAATTAAATGGATGACATATTATATATAATTCTAAAATTGGTGCCAATTTAATTTATTTTTAAATACTATTTACTGTAGAGATGTAACCAAACAAATACTAAAAACAAATCAACCTTATTAAAGAAATTATATAAATTATTAAAATGAATAATGGCCTGCTTCAAATGCTTGTGCTCAAAGGCATTGGACGTTTATGATTGAGATAGCCAGTATGTATAGACGAAAAGGTATACTGGTGTAGCTATAGAGATACTGTAGACCCATCCCTGCATCCGCTACTTGCGATGCATTTCTATCACGTGATAAAGTGCTCAGGACACGTCTTGTTTTTTATGAATCACATCATATCTGTTTATATTGGTTTTCAATCAGTAAAATTTACCAATCCTCGAAGTCCCACTGCGCTATATATTGTGCAAACCTTGGAACCGTAGTGGTTAAATGGGACTGATGTATGGATACTGGTATTAAACCGAATACAAAAAGAAATACTAGTAAAATAAAATATAATAATTATAATCATCGTAAACGCAAATATGACTCAATCAATACAACATATGCTTCTGTTATGATAAATGACTACGAGGAATTGTGAGAGATGAGAGTGTTTTCCGCGTTGTCTTGACAAAAATATATCAGGATCTAAAATATGTTCATTCATACATTCGTTGCTTCTGATTTAAATTATTTCAAATAATCTAGTCATTCAATCTGAAAGGATTTAGGTTATTTCAGCGCATACGATAACTACATGCATAGGAAGATCAGATGCATATCACGTTTTCAATGTAAACTTGATCATCCCCATCTGCTTGATTTAGAAATACATCGGAATAATACAATCTAATCATAGTGGAGATGCCATGCACGTGTTGCAATAATCATCGCATTTGTAAACAGACAGGGTATTTTCTGATATAATTGCATTTTTACCTCTATCACGATCAGTTTGATATTTCCAAAACCCATTCAGCGTTTTCAACATTTAAATTGCTATCTTTGATCCATACAACGCTGGCGTGCCTCAGGCGTGATGAGGAATACAATTAGTGGCCGATGGCGCCATCTATAGTTTTTCGATCAAGAGCAAACGTCATAATTTACTTTTTAGTAACTGGACGTTTTAGTGTAATCCTAAATTCACTTTTCAAAGCAACATTGTTTTTATGTTATATCCACTTCGCTAATGCACGGGGTTTCGCTGATTACAGTACACCCCGTTACACCACAGAACGCTAGACCAACGTCACTGAAAACATTCTTAAAGTCAGAATTGTAATTGTATCACGAGACGCTATAACTTGTAGTTTCTCATTTCACAACTGACAAGGTTACATCACAGGGAGTTGATATAGTTTATTCACACAGTGCCACATGTCGTAGAGATATCGCTTCCTAATCATTATGTCTCAAATTACAAATGTCACACCGGTAATGCTGTCTTGTTCCCCTCTTATCTCATGACATATGGCAGAAGGTATTATAGTCCAAATAAGCATAAATATTGTATCATTGCTTTGGTAATTGAAGTACACCTAATCGAACCTTTTCTACTGTTATTACAGACTACAAGCGAAGCAGTTTGAACGAACTAATACAGCGACTACTGGCGCTGAGGGGTAATTCACGTGAAACCGGAAGAGCCTCTATGATGCGGTTCGGAGCCGGAAGACGATGATCTCAAGATTCACGTGACTTGCGGCCATACTTGAGAAACGGTTCTCCTTGAATAGCTCAATGCTGTGTTCAGCAAATGTTTTGAAGCTAGCCATATTTTCTTTCTATTTAATACTGTCCTTTTGAAACATTTTAATGTGTTATTTTCTTCACCGTAAATACAACAAAAATAGTATGACATGTCGATGTTAACCGAATAGGATGATGTTGTTACTTGTATATTATTTATTCGTAGATTATTCAGTTTGCATATGAAAATATACGAAAGTATATATCCCGACAAACCGAATTATGCTATGATGTACTAAGATGCATGCAGCTTTAAATTAGTAGAATATTATGGTGAAGATTGAGCTTGCATTTGCCAAACATGTCCTATCCGTCATGTTAAGATTAATTCAGGTTATAACGTTAAGAGGTAGACGGATTTTCTTAGAATTAGTTATGCACCCTGTTGTGATCTCAAAGTGAGAATGTGTCATTATAATGTGATTCCATTAAAGAAATACCTGTGACTGTGCTAGACAGCGTATCTTCATCTTTGCTGATCTCCTTTGTTGTCAATTTACATGTGAGTTGATGTCCTGTAGGCCTAGTGTTATTATAATGAACACACACATATATAATAACACTACACATATATACTACACATTCTACATTCTCTTCAGCGTTGCATTCATTCGCCTTACACTTCCGTTGTGAGGTTTTACATTATACCTGGTATTTATGATGCTGATTCATACACATATTTTCAGTTAATAAATATGCCGTTGTTTTAAGCAAGAGTTTGTTTTTGACGATGCTATTAGTGAACCTCAATGCTGAAATGGAATAAGAATACTGGTTGCGTTTGATCACCAGATTGCTTTCCGAAGAACGTCAACGGAGTTTGAATAGCCATCTCGAAATAGTTTCTGGAATAATGAGATTAAAGCAGCAAATAATAATTGTTTATAAAACACATGATGTTTTGCCAAGCAGGTGCATGTCGAAACTGAAGACTAATCATCATGGATCGCGGAACTCTTTTCGGCTCCAAGGACAGGGTTTACAGCAAGGACAATGCTAACCGTGTTATTGTGAGGTTATCACTACTGCACACATTGCTTTATATCCATGTTCAGAAATGGCTGTATTCAAAATAACACTACGATAATAGTTATATTAATTAGATTGCTAAACGGTTAATATTTGAAAGATAAAACACTCAATTTCCTCTTTGGGGCAATACGCTCCTACAGTATGTCTTTGGACATCTTCATGGTAGAACATGCACTGTTCGGTAGCAGGAATAATGGTGATATCGAGTTGGATGACTATATTGTACTCCGAGGTCATATGGTGTTCAAGCAGTTAGAACGACCAAGGAAATCCTTATCAGAAGCAGCACAATCCGCTCTTCTTTCTGTCTGAGCAGTATTAATATTGTGTCAAATCCATTCTTGAAAGCGTGCTCATAGCGCTACATTAATTACTTCCCCTGTCAATGGATCTGTGTCGTTTTCCTTCTCAACTTCTTTGGAAGTATACAGCCTGAGTCGACGATGACTGCCGTATGCCATTCAGTATTTATACGGCTGCCATTACGTGCGACCACTATATTTATCACTTACCCACGGATGCCGTAAACACCATTAACGCTGTGCACATCTCTGTGTAATAAAGATAAATACAGTAATTAGAGTAGGTTTGATGGACGAGGGATTGCAGTGTTAAAGTGCACGTATGGTGACGGTATGGACGCGATTAAGCACACGCAGTATTGTCTTTCCCGTGTTCTTGAATTCTAGTATTTACACAAGTTGCATTAGATTTAAAAGTAGAGCGGTTCACATTACGCCCGTATCTGTGGTTTATCAACTCGTCGGATACAATGACATTATTTAGAATCTAAGATATATTGGACAAATTGACGCAAAAACGGGTAATGTGTTACTGTCTGGTATATCTCTGAATATACTGTTAATTACTTTACAACATGAGATTTCTACAGAGTAGCACATACGTCTTAAGTTATGCACACCAGACATATGTAGATTGTTTTCTCTGTATAGACACACCGTAATCAGGAAGGAAACATTCTGAAATTGCATGATGTCATATCCTTGAATTGAAAGCTGGGCAATGAATGCTATCTCTGACTGACCAGACGGCCACGACATAATCCGTCTGATACCACGAGCGTGGAGTGGGTTTGATTTATACCCTTGACAGGAATCATGAACGGCCTGAATGTCAGAATGAGCCTGCGGTCTAACGATGCACAGTCAACCGCGTGCCTTAGTTCATGATTAACCAACATTTTATATTTTGGAGATAATTCATGTTTCGATAGCCATGCATCCCTCCGAGACGTTCAGTGTGTTTGTATTTCACGGTAGCGTAGCTTTTGTCGGTAAAAGGTAGACTCTTCACTGTTGCATGCAAGTTATTCTCTGTCCATAGCGAGTTTTGTATACTATACCTTCCTGAAGATCCGACTAATATACGACAAGTATTGTATTAATACAAATGTTATAACTTGATTAATACGAAGCAATATAATGCCAAATGTATTCTTAACCTCTGGTATTCATTGTATCGTGAACATACATAATTCGTCGTGGCACCTCTACAAACTTCAGCGACCGACCAAATTATTAGGATGTTTGTATTGCCAGCTAGTACTAGTATATTGCAGGTTTCCGTAATACTAGTAGTTAAGCCACTCTGAGGACAGAGGTCACTCATTACACTGACAAAGGAACGACAGCAGATGTATGGATGAAAATGTATAGGCTAAACAGGAGTTGTAACATATGGCTTGTCTACCAATTTGTTTAGAGTCCACGTCAAATGTTGAACATTCTCAGAAATAGTTCTGATTAATAACGGTCTTAATACAAATACCGGTAGGTACTATTAATATCTATTACCACTCCCCCAGCCACGAGATCCCATAGAATCCCCATCACCGAAAGCATCCCTGAATTACGTGCTTTGACATAGCTGCAGTTCTGTAGCTAGAAAATGTCCCGTTTACTATTTTACTACTTATTATGGACACTCTAGTAAAATAGTAAACGGAGCATTTTATAGCTATATAACTGCAGCTAGCTTTGACCCAGACATTGACATATGTTTGTCGTTCTTTTTATGTGTTCTTTTTGTTGAGCAAAATACTCTTTTATATGCTATTGAAATTGATATTCCGTATGCTATGCCTGTGAGTCAAGAGTAAATCTTAATTTTGTAATATGAAATGTACTATGAACACCCGTGAACAGGGTTACCCGTACTATTGGATTCGCTAGTTCAGCAACGACGAAGCCATGTCATGTGGGAAGAAGCTTCCTAGACTAGAAGCACAACAAGCTTCATTTCCTGATATCATATCGGAGGCTGAGTTTGCAGCATACCATCTGTGCTGTTGTCACAATTACACAAGTACAGTACATCCAGAAGAGTTAATGAAGAAATCACAGCAGGCAGATGCCACCTCGAGGTCTGCTAATATATCAGATGGCGGGGCAGAACCAGAGCTCTTTACGGGAACAAGACGACGTGCTGAGATGTAGATGATTGCACATCATAATTAATGTTCAGGGTATCATTTCCCGAAGCTCTCATATCTATTACGAGATTACACGGACTCTCGTAGCGATCTATAATAAATGGGGATCGTGCACTTACGAGAGCGCTATAGTCTCATAGTAGATCTGAGATCTTCGAGAAACGATACCCTACAGGATAGCTTGCTGGGTATCGTCTATCGAAGCTCTCTTAGCCGCTAAGGGACCATAGCATTGTCTTAGCAATGTATTAGCTATCGGGGATCGTGCACTTACGAGAGCGCTATAGTCTCATAGTAGATCTGACAACTTCGAGAAACGATATCCTACAGGATAACTTGCTGGGTATCGTTTATCGAAGCTTTCTTAGCCGCTAAGGGACCATAGCATTCTCTTAGCAATGTATTAGCTATCGGCAAAGAGGGTGCCGTGACCCCTTAGCGGCTAAGAGAACTTCGATACACGATACCATGGTTACAATAATATCTCTATTAAATATGTGGAATGAGATAGGTTACAGATATGACGTGCAATTTCATTTAGATATGGAATGAGATGGGCTTGTTCAGAGGACCTTCATATGACCGCGAATATAGGACATGATGGTGACCATGAATAGGACATGTCGATGACCATAAATAAGACATATCGATGACCATGAATATGACAGCTGGTGGCCCGTGCATCAGGACCTCATTGCGCATGGTATGTCAGTCCAAGAAATTACTGGCCTTCACCAATTGGTAACTTCGCTGGCAGTGACCAATATAGTAGGAACACTTTGAGATATCACTAACATGTACATAAGGCATTATTAGCATAATTGTTTAATAAAGTGTTGAATTAATTATGAGGAATTCGCAGGAATATGACCGAAGCTCAAGAAGATCTCAAACTGAAAGAACATTATCAAAATGTATTTGTGTATATGTTTATTTTAGAGACGTTGCCTTAATGCGCATCACCACTAAAGAGCAATTTACAAATGTCCACGGCTTGAGTATGTTTATACGTGCGCATTCGCATCTTAATAGAAATAAAACTGTTCCTCCCTAACAACACGCCTATTTAATAAGATGGAATAAAATTAACAATCTCTTCAGAGTCTTAATGTGCCACCATGACGACATTTGACCAATAGAATAACTAATTCCTATTTTCTTTTGCGTCAATGTGAACTACATAATGTATAAATATCGTAATAGCCCCATGCAAA
>JAUTBX010141300.1:2817-18341 GCA_032361465.1 Lepetodrilus tevnianus | reverse complement strand
GTGCAACTTCTGGTACTAATACATGAGCTATTGTTGTGTGCAACTTCTGGTCCTAATACATGAGCTATTGTTGTGTGCAGGTCCAAGTTGAAGGTGGAGGACATGCGAGAGGCCAACATGGTGCTGAAGGAGGCCCAGTGGGCAGGAGACGACAGCACCAAGGCCTGCAAGCAGTGCACCAAGGACTTCTCCATCTCCCGGAGGAAGGTACGTCACCCGTGTGCGCATCTTTACACTGCGGCGGTCTCAATGTTGTTCGCTTATTTTGTACTGGGGTCTAGAGTCACTTTCAAGATTCGTTCACTTATATCACGACTTGTCAGTTTAGGGCAGGAAGAAGCCCGCAACATCTGTGGCGCTGAATGTTGCAGTAAACCTGCGATAACCTGCTGGTACTGACAGACCAAGGATGATATCTGCATTGCCACTCTACGGATAGCGCATCCAATTAATATTGTGTCAGAAATGTAACTTTCTCGAAACATTGATGCCGGGCCCCCAATGCAGGATTTGAACTCGGGACCTTTGGCTCCGAAGTCGAAACGTATTACCACCCGCCTCTCCGTTTGAATGTGAAATGTGAGGAAGGTGGTAGTGCAATGGTAGAACGTTTGGACCGGAGCCAAAGGTCAAATCCTGTTCTGGAAGCCCGGCATCAAAGTTTGTGAAAGTTACCTTTCTGACATGATATTGATAGGATGCACTGACTGTATGTACTATCATCATGGGTCTGTCAGTACCAGCCGGTGTTAGCATGTTTACTGCAACATTCAGTGCTACAGGTGTTGTGGGTTTCATATAAGTGAAAGAATCTTGAAAGCCCCAATTCAAAACAAAACAATAAAATGTGAGGATGTCAAGAAATGTGTAATACCTTTAGATCTAATAATGAGGAGACTATATTTTGTCCACATTAGGTAAAAGTTGGTTGTAATTTTATTTTTTAGGTTTGTTAATTTTAAGGGAGAAGTATAAACATACTTTGTTGAATTTTAATCTTTATTTACACCGGTATCATGAAAAAATTAGAATTTTATACTTAGAATGTTCATATGTAATTAGGTCTTTCCTGGATCGCATTGCTCCGTGTACAACCTCATATGTTTTTCTGTTTTCATCGCTCAAAGGATTGTGAAATTAATTTGTTTCATTGAACTGGAACTTGGTTTATAAAACATTCGAATCAATGGGTTTATTTTCATGACAACATTCACCTATTTCTCTTCCAGCATCATTGTCGGAACTGCGGGGATATATTTTGTAACGAGTGTTCCGACAACAAAATGCCACTTCCATCATCGTCAAAACCTGTTCGAGTCTGCGACATCTGCCACCCGTTGCTCCTCCAGCGATACTCAGCCACGTAGCCCAGTCACGTAGTCACGTGCTCCAGTCACGTGGTCCCTGCATTGACACACACACACACACACACACACACACACTGTCACACACACACTGTCACACATACACACACACACACACACACACACATACACACACCTCCAACCCTCCCTCTCAAAACATTCCAGCACCTGAGATGGACTTTTGGATGTTCAAGGAAATATCGAGAGGCATAGACCTAATGCTCCAGTAACGTGTCATTAAACCTACATTAACTAATGCAGCATTACGTTAGCATTGAAAGTCTACAATGCAGGAATAACGGCTAACGATGTCATTAGTTAATGCCACTTTTCATACAAACGGACCCAGACCAATACCTGGTGATACCAGCACCACGAGATTACATGCTCGATGTGCAATAGAGATTACACGTGCGGTGTGCAATACTGACTGTGGGACAGGACTGTGATATCTACACGTGTCACTGAAGTGTTGGTGACATGACAGATGGCTGTAGACGTGGCAGACGTGTCGCTACCTTCTTCACAATGCATCCAAGCAGTTGCACCATCTTCAGCATCAGAAACTCCAAGGACACAGAGCTCTGGAATCAACGCAGGTCAGCTGTGAGTTGACAAGCTATACAGTGTCATGAGCATATTGGAATTAAGATGATTATATGTTCATGTCAAGCACAACTTATGAAAATAGTCTGGTTCCTTCTGCAGTTTAATTTTATTCAGTTAATTCAACATTATGTTGGAAATCAGGCCTGTTCTAGAAGCATTATGATCGTACGACAATCATAAAGATTCCTATAGTATGGCTATGAAAATGGTACGCACATTAGGTCAGACCATTTCGAGAAATAGGCCCCCAGTATTTTATCATTATTTGCATCTAAGTCGGATTATTTTATTATTATTTGCAATTAGGCCACATTAATGATTAACACATTAAATGCCAAGATTTAGCTAATGTCAGTATATTGATATATAAGTCAAGATATGTGACATTTATGTGCCCATCAGAGCTTTCAAACTTGTTCTTGTGTTTCTGTTGTAAAAGCTTATTATTAAATGTAGTCTGATTCAGGTAAGCTGTTACTCATGACGCAGTCGGGTTATTATGAGAACTAATGGGATTTCAAGTGTCTAATTGAACTTGCTTCAATATTCAGGTTCGTTTAGGATGTGTGTGTACTGCAAGTGCTTTTGTTTTGCCATGTGCTGAAAGAATGTTGGTGCTGTAATGTTGCCAGCTCCATGCTTGTGAGTTTCTATTATTTTACATAGTCCAGAGTCTTTTTGGAACAAGAAATCAACCGTCCAGTGCTGGAAATGGTCTTGTACTCCCCAGGGAGTTGAGAAAGAAAACTAAGTGCGCACTGGTTCATTGACTGTTAGTAATAATGTAGAACTTTGAGATTGTCTTAGAGGGTGGCTCTGGGACATTGTCAATAACATTTATTATAATTATTGGTTAGCAAACAAAAATGGTTGTGATTAATAGTGAAGAATGGTACCGTAATTACTCTAATTATTCGGACAGGGGAAAATAATTAATAATCCTGTCTGCCAGATTTATATGTCATCTCCACAGGATATTAAGCACTGCAGCCTGGTTATATCATGTATATATGGACAGGATATCTTATACCAGCTGTAATGTCCGATGCAATATGATCTTGTTCTACATAAGGTGATAGTGCAGTGGTTTCAATAGGCAAATAATTTAGGTGTTCGAACTATTAGAGTGTCCGAGGAAGGACACAATTAAGGAGGAAATAATAAAATTTAGTGAAGAAGTGTGAATTAAGGTTGAGAAGGCAAGAAACACGAGAAGAACCAAAGTTTGTTAAGTTTGTATGAAATCACATTGGAAATGATGCCACGTAAGTTATGTTGCATTTAAGCATTGTAGATTTTATTATTTTTATATATCTAGCCATATCCTCACAACTGTTTTGTGCTGATACCTCTATGTTACCATATACACTGTAATAACACAATCCAGATATGCTATAGATATGACCTAGGCTCATCCTGTTACAACTGTACTTTCAATATTGAGAGAAAGTATTGTATCCCATGAATTGTAATTTGGTTTTTATGTATTTTAATTGAGGAAAAGTGTATTATAAATTTTAATGAATTCCTATGAATACCATAATGAGGAATGTGACAGTGATTATTCTTATTGGCTGAGTTTCAGTATACTCGTGTCAGTGTTAATACTTTAATGCTAAAGTTAGTGAACAAAAGAAATAATAGTGTTAATAAATGGCATAGTGGTATGTGAACAAAACTTGTCAACTTTATGAACAAATTTCATTCATTATATTTTTCTGTACATTTTCATAACGTGTCCACTTATGCTTCTATGTATAATATTATTATATCGTACATTGTTCTTGGGCAATATATTTTATAAAATGACAATTGTGTATTTTATTAATTTGTTTTATAATCAAAGGCCAACATATGAACTATATTATCTATTTTAAGTGGTTTGTTTTCTGGTTGGTTAAAGTCAGGAAATTTCAAAAGTAGATTTCATTATGAATTTTCAGTGATGAATCAATATCTTGTTGAAAATCCCAACGTTTTTTTTATTTGGTCAGAAAATGTCTTTATCATTACCATTAACTGGTTCTTTGAAAGTGTGAGCTATGTTTTATTCTTTCACGTAGATTTTTCAAAATTTTAGTTGCTCATGTTGATCAATTACTGACTTGCCAAACGCTAAATTACTGTGATACATATAGTAGATTTTGCTCTCTTACAAACCCTGTAGTAACCATTGAATAGAAAGCCTTCAGACTTCAACTGATGGAAATGGCTGCTAAGTAATAATTCCAAGTACACCGTATACATATTGTACATTGGTACAACAAGTCATGGTATATGAGTATATAATACCATTGTGAATATGGCATCTAATGTCATTGTGTTGCTGTAAATGCAATACCGTATCTGATGTCATGATGCCAAAGTAGGTTATCTGCTTTGTAAGTTTTGGAACTTTATTGTTTTCAGGATTACAACTCCAGTTTAAATTCTGCCTCAATGTTACTGAAATAGCCTCTGCTGTTATTTGCAGTAACATTCAGTAACATTGGATATCTCGTTTAAGTCAGTCTCGTAGAAATTAACACTGGATATCAATTTTAATATAATTTCAAATTTTCTATGTTGACAATATTTTAACCAGTTTCCCTAAGGCCATTGTATTGTTATCTCATATATATTCAAATCTAAAGTACAAAGTGACAGAAATTTACCATAAAATATATAGGGTTGTAGACCTTTTCTCTAATCTAACATTGCAAATGTATGTGAGTTCTTGACCCTTTGACATGTATTTTGTTTTTAATGTAATCAATAATTCCTGTGTTTTATTTAATGGTATGTGTGTATGGACTGCGAGCAGTGTTAATGTCAGGAACTGTTTTGTGATGTGGTGTAGTATTCAATATGGTCTCACAATGCATTATGATCAGTTGAATACCATACATTACCATCATAATACAGAGCTATTACAGGCAATCTTTCTTTGAATATACCGCCTGTGTTTTAAAATGCTATCTCAATGAATACCATATGCATTAGAAAATAAGTTGTTTGAAGATATTGGAGAGATTGATATTGATTAATATAGCCTATATTATAATAACCGGTATGTATAATTATGTTTATTTATGTGTATTACGTCATTCTGGTATACTTGATATGTCGACTCAACCTGTTAAAATTGGTGTTGCGTATTTGAAAGATCTCGCCTTGATCGACCTTGCCAGCTTCTGTTGGTCACTGCTACACTGTACTGAAACCTAATTTAAAAATAAAAACATATTTTGTATGGATTCGGCCACGAGTTATTCTGTTTGGCTATGTTTGTACGTACGTATGTATGTATGTATGTACCTATATATCCCTAATGGAAATGTTACGTGCTTATATATCTGGACAAACCCAGATTTATGAAAGCAGAACAATAAAGAAATTTCCATTATGTATTGGTGTCTTTATGTAATCTGTTATTTACAGTGGTTTAATTGGTGTTTTATATGTATGTATGTATGTATGTACGATGATATATTGAAAGGGAAAAAAATATATTTTAAAACATTACTCCCACTTACTAGACTAACGTAGTCGTCAGAAGAATAATTAACTCCATTTCCATTTTAAACGTGAAGTCTATTCCTGTAAGTCAAGAATATAGAAAAGCCAAGGAAGGTAGTAGCAATACCACATTAAGCTACACAATTATCCCTAAGAACCAAGTTTATTGAACGATAAAAATAAGCATATTGGCATGACATTCAACATGTGACTACTTGTAGATTATTATATACCTACACCTATCGAGTTTCCCTTTTTATCTTCATCAATCTAATATTTGGTCAATAAAAAGTATACGTGGCCTAACCTGAGAAATGTGGTTAGAAGGTACGGTTACTATAACGTCTTGCAACCTACGGTAAATCTGTTTGCAATCAAAACCATACATTCATACAGAGATACTTTCTTTTTCATTCATCCTTTTTATGTAGGCCTATTGTTAATATCTGGTAACGTACGCAGTTATTGACGGTGATATCAGCGTCGCCGACTAAAGGTCACCAAGATGTTAACCTGACGCAAGTTACGGATCCTATAATGAACATTTCCAATGACTGTCAACGCCACTTTCATAGGCAGTAAACGTAGATTAATTCATCTTTAACTACAACAAGAATGGCTAATGTGAAAACATAACGGGATTTTTTTAAAGACTGCTATAGCACGTAGTCTTTAAATAAATTAAATAAATCTCAAATAATATTGCAATCGTGGAAATGTTAAACCGCCGTGTACCTATTAGAATTATTAAAAGACAATGCTTAGGATAGCAGTTTGTATCAAATATATAAATAATTATACTACTCACAATTTGCTAGGGATCGCTATTAATGGTGGTATTATATTTTTCTCCATGGGTATCACACACAAACTAAAAATGGCATGTATTTGACGATAGGTTTATTTCATGAATTGCATTGGTGTATACCAAATTTGAACAATAGGTATACCGACCGCACACTGGAGATTTTCGTCGGGTTTCGATCGCCTAGTGTGCGGTGGGTAGGAGATCGGTCGCCGATTTGTATCTATTTTTATTCGTCGCCGACGAATATCAAGACATGCTAGATATTGTGAGATCTGTCGGCGAAACTAAAAATCGCAGTCGCCGTCCACCGCACACTGGGGATTTCCGTCGGCCGACACAAAATCGGCGACCAGTCGCCGACGAGAATCTCCAGTGTGCGGTCGGTATAACACGCATTCTGTCATCAAAGAACAAAATCTCCAAATTGGTGGTTGCAAAATGTTACTACAGGTCATGAAAATACCCCAAACAGTTGAATTACCAGCAGCAACAACGGTCAGTGTATTTTATATACCAACCAGAAAATAACGGTAGTGGGTTTACCCATTTAGTGTAAATAGATATATTTCAATATGGAGTCATTGAATAATTTCTTCATACAAAAATGGTACGAACATTTTGAGTAGTATATTTTCTTTCTTATATCGGAAATATGTTAACACATAGGCGAGTGTCCGGTTTATTCGAGGCCGTTATATGCGAGGTCTAATGTCGATTAATGTTCACAAGTGTGTGGCTCGTCATTATGCCTACTATTTAATTGCTTTAGGCCTACTTGGAAATTGAGAGGGTTTGTATCTGTCAAATTACCATCACTTACAATATATAAAATATGTTGACTATAGTCATGATCGAACTCGAGAATTCTAGAATTACAACCTGGTGGGGCCAGAACATTCTTTTTCACAAATAGAATATTTCTCGTACGTTATCTTATACAGAAATGGTAATTCACCCCTCGTATATGTGGATCCACTGGATGATGAGGTAGGCGATGATACTGTAAGACCTGATGCCATCAATACACAGTTTGTATATCGATAATCATTACTAAATTATAGTTCCATCGATAACAGTCGCGATTACCGATATATTTAACCAACCCATTTAGCGTTGTTTAATGTTGATATATGTGAAAGAAACTTGAAAGCGGCTCGAAACCCCAAATAGAAATACAAATAAAATACAAAATATGAATTTGGGGCTCTCTGCTCATCTGTAATGCTGGTAGAAAAAATATTTAAACTGGCGCCAATCAAGATATGTTCTCGAATCTAGACAAACGCCGACAGACAACGCATGGGAATGTCTCATTTTCCAGCGTCTGATCCATAACATTTGAGTTTGCTGTTTTTGAGTTGTACTAAACACCACGATTACGTAATCGTAACAGAATGCTTGTCAAGTTCTTGAGGTTTCGTGTATAAATATATTAATATGCTTTATTGCGCAAATCGACAAATGTCATCAATCTATAAAAATACAATAATAATAATAATAAACGTTCTTTATGATAGTCAAAGCGATACATATTATATTACAAATAATGAATACTGTCTGTGACAAAAACAGCTGAAATAAATGTATATTACTCATCCTTTAGTACAAACAGAATGGATAATGTGAAAACATAATGTATTTTTTAATGACAATGCCAACTATAAAATGTCCTTAAATATAGAAAATAAATTGTGTACGTATGGTTTTTAAAATGCCATCTAACGTTGTACTCTCCCATTCCAAAACACCACTTTGCTTGTGAGTTGTGATAACAGTTTGTATTGTAAAGAAATATATATGCATTTTCGAGTCATACGGAATAGGCCTACATTTTGTTTTAACTTGAGTATAATATCATATTTATACCATATTCATCCACGCAGAAATCAACACTTCGTTTAACCGTCTCTTTTCTGGAGGCAACCGGAGATGCCATAAAAAGTATACGTGCCTAATCCAGCAAGAAGGGTGTTAAAGCCGCGTGTAAAATGTGATGTCAATCCATGTAAAGGAAGACTAGTTACATGTAAATTGTAGACCAGTGGTAGTTCATATCGTATTCCTTGTATTATATGGTGGTAAATAACAGCGTACAGTACATATTCTTTACATAATGTCACACAAATGAATGCATTGAACTGTCTCATTTCCCAGCGTATATGCACGGCATATTAGCTACTTAGACTTTACAGAAAGGTGAAAAATATAAACATTTGGCTGTAAGCACCACCATCATCATCATCATCAGATTGTGATTATTACGGATGTCTTTGATGTCCACGTAATTATGTGACTTTGGATTGTAAATTCTCCTTCCTATATGAATCGTAAATCACAATCTAGTACTGTCTTCGTTGGTCATTAAACCATAGTTTACAATTCCACCCTTTCCATTTTCTGAAGCTTTTTCGGGTAATATTTCTGGAGTTTCTTCAGATTCTGACTGCTGTGAAGGAGGGTCCAGGTACTTGTACCACTTGGCAACGAATATAAATATGATAACGTTCAACGCTGTTATTCCACCAAGCAAGAAAAACAGGTTCTCTGTCTTGCCGTGGTTGATATCGTCAGGGTACCATGGATCTGAAAACAGACATGTATTCGTGATTACGTCTTAAATACCGTCATCTTGGTGAAATATAATTATTAATTTAATATTCTAGTATATAGTTAAAGATGCTGATAAACACGAATATTAATAGAGAGAAAAAATACGTTGATCTTGGTGAAATATCATTATTATTATTATTCTAATAGTCTATTAATAGTTATAGATTGGTAAATACTAATATTAATAGAGAGAAAAAAATTATGTAGGATGTGAGAAGTAATTTAGTAAATATAAATAATTCATTAATAGCGTCGATTTCTAGCTAAGCTGCGCTTCACATCAGTAGAATGGTATGCTGTCTTACCGCTTTTGGTTGCTGCGCCGACAATTTGCAAGATGGCGGTTGAGACGAAGTTGCCCAAACCGGAAGTCATCATGAACAAACCAGTGAGCAAACCCTGCATGGACGGGGGAGCCTGAGTGAATGCGAACTCCAGCCCTGCAACACACCGCCCAGAAGATTGAAGTCATGTGGGATTCATAGTCCTGGTCAAAGACCTTTCGTGGCAATTATTTTCGATTTGTAATGATTTATTTACATGTTTGGAAAAGTTACCACGAAATAATCACGAGCGTACCTTCGTTTTACTCTTAGAAATCCAAGTGGTATGCATGGGGTGGCGGGGATTGGTGGTGATGATGATGGTGATGGTGGGGATGATGATGATGGTGATGGTGGGGATGATGATGATGGTGGTGGTGGTGGCGGGGGTTGGTGGTGATGATGATGATGATAATGATGGTGATGGTGGGGATGATGATGGTGGTGGTGGTGGTGGTTGTGATGATGATGATGATGATGATGATGATGATGTTGTTGTTGATGAAGATGATGATACTAAGTTTATGTAATTTCTTAATATAGTACACCATAGGTTATGCCATGACTAAAGTACAACCTGTTGGTGAACAAGCATACGAGTCTCTGCTCACCTGTGATGCTGGTGAACACTTCACTGGCGCCAATGAGTGCGTACTCCGGGGTCTGAACAAACACGGACAAACAGGACGCGTTGAACTTCTCATCTCCCAGCGTCTGCTCCAGGAAACAACCGTCGGTCATGACCCTCTTCCGGAAGATCTCCACTATCCCAGCGACTACCACCGACGCCCCGGCCAGCACCTGACCTATCCCTGGAAGAGGACGTCAAGATGGACACGCCGTCAAACTCCAGGTTCAGAACCAGACGAGAACATACAGGAATGTACCAGAGTTTGCACCGGAAATGGAATTTGATGCCACTGCACGGAGAATCAAAAATGCCATTGCAAGTGGTATAGGGCCTACACTTGTTAATGGAGGATACACAAGCTATTGACGATTGCAAGCGTGTATTTTGTAATTGATATTTACATGAAGTGTAATATATATGTAGCAATGTTATAACTCCGGCACCAGCACTATTTCTTTCATATCAGACAAATATCTTTCAGTCAAGTGACTCTTCTAGAAACATGAATAAAGTTATTTGTGTTTGATCCTTGCATTATACTTTGTCAGAGTTGTACATTTAGAATGTGTTCTGTCATTATCAACACATCTAGCATAAAATGTTACTTGCAGCAGTCTGTTAAATCATACCATGACATTTTTAATAGGCATGGTGTTTTGTTTTTTAATGATGATAGCATACTCTTTATTTCCTCCGATCGACCTGTGTGAGCGGTCCTTATATTAGTGCATGTCTGCTACTCAGTGGAACGTACCCATTCTCTGAAGGTGGGTCAAGGGACGGCCCATTCGTTCGAAGAAGGGATATATCACTCGGTCAACCAGCGGAATAAGTATCAAAACAATAATTGTATTAAATATATTCAAAATGGCGGCCGGAAGTTTGAACCCTCCCAGGGTAACATCCATCCGTTCTGCTTGTAAGAAGAATGTCGAACTCATCTGGAAAGTATATAAAGCTTAGTAAACAACTTGGGGGCTATTCTCGAAACGTTCCTACAAAGTTCTTAGCCTAAGAACAGTTCGTAGCCATACTATAAGAATCGTAAACCAACTGTTCTTAGGCTAATATGAAGTTCGTAAGAACGTTTCGAACATAGGGGCCGCCATCTTAGTAAAGTGTCTGCCCTCGATGGTATATCCGTATGTGGACCATGCAAACATGTAATACTATACACGACGTATACAGTTGTGAGCAGATATACTATGCTATTATATGAGTCTCAGAAGTTGCATGTCAATTCCATGTAGTAGTGAAAATAACCTACCTGTGCGTATATCGCCCAGTAGATAATCATACACAGGAATATGGGAAGAACTCTGAGCACACTCAGAGCACTGTCTACTTTGAAATCAGTATAGGAACCTCCGTTGGACTTTCTGATGCGGTCGAAATTTCCGCATCCTTTTCTGTAGAGGCCAAACATCGTGGCCAGCACGCTTTCTGGGGACAATTTAATAAAATACATCATGTATTCAGAAATTATGGGATGGATGGTTGATATCAGGTAAGATAGCTTATACAAGCATTGGGAATGCTATAACTAGATAGATATGGATGTTGTAAACTAGTCACCCCTGTCATCTTTTAGCTGACGTCTTGAATAAATGGACTATTGCTAAATGAATGACAGTAAATTAGGAACCGCTCAAATCCACAGTACTTATTGGCATTACCGTAAATCGGAAAGTTTTCGTGGTGCGAGAAGTTCGAACGTGATTCGAGGTTATTAAGCACATACCCCCTGGAGGCTTGTGGCGATAGTTTCCCCTGGCAAACACGAACACCAAGATGGCTAAGATCATGCTGAAGAACGGCACGGAGATCCCCCAGGCCCAGGACACGTTCTGCTGGAGGTAGGCCACCCCCGAGTAGGCCACCAGAGCACCCACATTGACAAACCAGTAAAACCTGTATGGGTGAAAACATAACGTCCATAGATGTATAGTCTAACATAGTCTAGACGAACGGAGCACACGAATGCAAATCTTCGAAACCCTATAAAAATAAATTATGAAAATATTGCGGAATTTGTAGATTGTTGCCCAGTATACTTGATTGTTTGTTGTTGTTGGTTTTATTTTAATTTTATTTTTTGCTGGTATTTTTAATATATATAATATATTTATACTTGTGTAGATAAATCAAATGAACTTACTTACGGGTAAAATACGTTTCAGCATGAAATAATTATTATGTCCACAAATTATGATTGTATGCCTTTAAAATGTTCACGATGGCCATTACCAGTTAAAGAAGGATCTGACAACATCCGGTCCTAGCTCTTCTATCTGCTGGGCACCGAATGGGCTGACGTTTGCCTTGATACCACCAGTTCCTAATGCAATGAACGCCAGTCCTCCTAAGAAGAAACCACGTCTTGCGTCCTGAAGCCAGAAGTACATGGAACCTATGACAGAACTGAAATACCTGCTTCTGTTTCTTTTACGGGAATAAACGTGTACAGTACATCTGGGCACCACAATGATACAAGCGCTTGCAAGCGGCTGACAAGCAGCTTACTAAACTAGCTACCGTCTCAATAGTCGTATGAACCGTACATGGGACAGTGAACCAGTTTAGCTAAGCGACTCACTCGGCGCTGTGCTTTACGTAATGGGCGTACGGGTTCTTGGCGTAAATCAATGTCCAAGTTGTGGGTGTATTGTCATCGTAAGACAATGGACGTCATGTAAGGATGGACACTACATGTAGTACAGTAGTATGTAGTACAGTACAGTACATGCCTTCAGTGAAACACAGTGCAGAGTATGGGTGCAGGGGAACTATTCGAACCGGATATTGTTAGTTTAAATAGATTCTATTAAACGTGAAATATAGACTGCACAATTGTCTAACACTGAATGATTTCTCAGAATATGTACCCTGTTTACAGTGCATACTAATGTCCTGGGGCACGTCGCTCAGAACTATTGTAGCGGATTGTAGCCTACAATTATTGTAACGTCAGCGCTTTTTATTGTGGCAGGAGCCCAGTTACAATTATTGTAGCGCTACAAGAGCGTCGTGCAACGGGGGCCTGAACAGAGTGTGTGTGTATAATATATACAGGTGTTCATACAATGGATAATCTGTCTTGGTTAAAGGATGCCAGTAAACTTACTAAAGACATGTCAATAACGTATCCATCGGCGTCTCGGCCAAACATCGACTTGTAGTCTATTGATGACGTGGAGAGTGAGACAAGCCCTGGAGACATGCAAGAAGCAATGGTATAGTACACATCTACATGACACTATGCCTACTGAGTGGGTGCCTACTTTATATGGCTGGCTTCCACAATAGCTCGATGATCTTATAGAAGGCATTGTAGTAAAAGGCATTGCATCATCTTGGTTTAAACAATATTTATTTCCCAAAAGAATAACAGTACATATTAACAATCACATATAGAAATAAAGAATGGGAAGTGGATGGGCAAACAGGAGGCAAGGCCCTCCTATATAAATGCCTTTCCACTTCAAACAAGACTATACATTTTCGGGACAAGACAGAACATCTTGATATTACTGATGATGCAAACTACAGTGTATCTACTGGCAATATGTTTCAATATAGCTGTACATTTCTTATAACTACAGGATCTGCAAGCATATGAATCAAGCACAATCATTAAATTCGTGTTAACAATTCAATGGGATTAGAAGTGGGTGATTTATGTTATATTAGCACATTCCGCCAAAAGGCTTTGGACATGACATGTCAGCATTTGATGTAGATCTGTTATGGTAGTACAGTACCTATTAAGTAAATGAGGCCTGATCCAAAGATGGTGTTGTAGCGACCTGCCACCGCATCCGCCAAGTAACCCCCGAACACCGGGATGATGTAAACAGTACCTGGCAAAATATGGCATTGTAGACAAATAATAATAAGAAGATTGAAGAAGGAAGAAGAAAAAGAACTCCGTTTGCACTGCCATATTTCATTCACGCAATTGTTGCTCATAGTTTTATGTATAAAAAATGTTTATAGTACTTTGTGGACAAAAATACATGTACTTATATTACCAGTCATAAAATAATATACTGTATACTACTGGTCATCATATTACCCTTCATAGCAGGACATTATTACCAGTCATATAGCATACGTGGGCCGTCATGTATATTATATCGACACATTACAGAAAGACAACTGTCAGTATGGTTTTTTTTATAAATCATTTTGATGTGTGACTATGCATGAAATCCAACGTTTGATATATAAAGTGACTGCCAAGATAAAGCTAGGTGCTGTACAAATAGCGATATACATATTCTATCTGACAATGTGAGCCTCCACTGGTGAATATCAGCCTAACGCATATCGTGGATGACATATCATTGATAATGACCAATGATATACGGTATCTGGATATGGTGATAACAATAGCATGTAGTAGACTTCCGGTGAAAGAACTGATAATACTAAACTGCATGCCCTGTCCTTATTCACCCGTTTAAAAAAATATTTGAGTCACGTATTGTACATGTGATGCTGAAAGCAACTAACTGTTTTCCAGTAATGTAAACGGACATAAATAAAAGCGAAGCGTACGATATTAGTTGTATGGATTTTACCATATACTACGTTAACATGATTCTTAAATAAATGTATGTTCGCCAAACGACATATTTCTGCATGTTTAAATTGTTAAATCAAGTAATAAATAAAGTATTTATAATAATACATGTAGAACCAATGAAATTATTGTCTTCTTTTACTGGACAATTAAAACAAAATTAATATAAATAAAATATAGTTTTAAACAATAATTATTTAAGAAATGCATCGAATGCAAGTACACCATGTAGTAGACTATGTTCACAATTTTCAAACTGGCGTGATATAATCTGCTCATGCAATGTCTATTAAGTCTGTCGATATTTTCTATTAAGAATTAAATAAATTCAAACCTGCGAATACTTGAGTTATAGTTGTAGCGTCCAGACTGCTGTACTTGAGCACACTGGTACAGTACAGAACCATGTTGGCCACCACACTGTAGTAAGTCAAACGCTCACAGAGCTCGCAAACCAAGATGGATATTATTACAAACACTTTCCTCGGCCCCAGCTTGTCTTTTTGCGTTTCTTTCGACGTCATTTTTCTCTCGACGTAATTGTCCATAGATGTTTCAACGCCGACCCCTTGAGGGTCACCTTTCTTTTCCGCCATTTTTGTCTTCCCAGGTAATAGAGCATCGGTTTCCGTGCCCTCGTCATATCTCGTATCGGTAGGGTGAATCATGTCGACGTAGATATGTCGAACTTACTGTACCTATTAAGCAAACAATCTTATCACTGACATAGTAACTAGTCGAAGGAAATGCATATGATAATGATGTACGTGTGATAGATACTCGCTTTAAACAGCAAAGATGGTATAGCACTTTTACTGAGTTTGTTATTTAGTCCAGACACAGAAAATGAGATCATAGGATTAAACACATTTCCCTGTATAAGTAGGATAAGATATACTAACAAGTGGTGTGTTGAGAATTGGTGGTCATGTGTTTTTCTATGTTATCCATACATAACTTAGTAATTGCACTATATGAAAACACAGTCGCGTTATAACAGGACCACCATATAGATCATGAGATTCGAACCCGAGATATCGGAATTGTGAGACGAACACACTACATGGTTTAATTCATTTGAAGAAAAACTTAAAGG
>JAUTBX010141189.1:0-18437 GCA_032361465.1 Lepetodrilus tevnianus | reverse complement strand
TACTGAATCAGTAGTTATGCATACATACGTTAACACTGTCGTCTATGGGATTTTAATTGGTGGTTTATAACCTATACGGGGCAAATACACCCGTTATTAGTGGAAGGAATTCGTTGTTTTGTTCTATCAATTCCATACCTTCGATTACCAAACTTTTAACATGCATTATTTTTGCCAAACCCACAACAATGTGCAGATAGATTTATTGTATAGTTACATATTATTAACACTACTACCAATTGTTTTTGTTTTCATTGTCAGAAATATCTAATAACAAATCATATAATAAATTTGTATAAGTTATGTTCACTATTTCAAAAGTTTTTCCAGCAAGGTTTAAAAAAGACGGGATGCTTAACCTTTTCCCAGGTGTATATGTTTGGTATATATTATCAGTAACATATTCTAGATACAGTATATCTATTTTAAATTATGATCCGTCATCATGCTACCGTTAATTTTGAAGCGCACTAGTCACGCGATTGTAAGCTACGCATCCTGTCCATTCGTTCAAGTATAGCTATACCGAGTTTCATTCATACTCACAAACGTCAACATGGTAGAACAAAAAAATAGCATTGTGTGTGAATCAATATCGAACGTGTTTGAATGTTGCATCCTGCGTCTCGTTTCTATAGCATTTTTATTGTTTGTTGAAACTAAAGAAATTATTATTTTATCTCTTGAATCTGAAATGACATGTTAGTGTGTCAGTACTTCCTTTAAGATTGGTGCGTATAGGTTATAAACCACCAATTCAAATCCCATAGACGACAGTGTTAACGTATGTATGCATAACTACTGATGCAGTTATTCAAATACCACACAACAACCTGCATTCCAAAGTTCAGTTCCCCAGCAATGTACTAATGCAAAGAAAAAACGCATGTTCAGGCTTGTTGACGTTTCACAGGAATAGGCATGACGTCACCGTATGTTCGGAATGAATACATTGTGTAAACTTCAACTATCTTAAAGGCGGCAGAAAATAACAAATTAGTTCACATTTGATGTTGTTAATCGGCTGGGGACTGTACTTGTCAAATACAGTGGAAAATAACATTTACAACCAATCTAGAGCCAGAAATAGCATCTATGCTGTACTATGCAATAATTGCTGGTTTATAGCCTATACCATGATACCAATATGATGAAATAGTGTATCAAAGCAGAGAGAGAGAGAGAGAGAGAGGGGGAGGTAGGGAGAGAGAGAGAGGGGGGAGAGAGAGAGATAAAGAGAGTACTAAAACTAAATATAGCCAATCACAATATGTTGTATTAAATGTCCTACTTACATATTTGTGTCAGGCTTATACACATGTTTGAATATGCCCTGAGTTTCTTTGAAGCATCGTACTATAGTAGTTCTCATGTACATCCCTAGTTCAATCTATATCTAAAATACAGTATTATATTTTATTTCTTTTTATATTACCGCTTGTGATTTTTAATACCGATTAAAGGTTCGCAAGAATATCAGATTCAGCGAACTTCGGCGTATCATTCTATTGAGAATGACTCAGCGAATACCATCGGTTCGCATGGGTGAGTATTTCCTTCTTGATTTGATTCAATATATGTTATTGCCACAAATTCAATAGTATCAGACAAAAGCAAAAGACTTATGTAAATACTGTCCTTATTTACAACTTATAATAGCATAGCATAGTTGATGCACAAATATAGTGAAATATATAAATGTTTAAACAAGAAGACGTAAAGTACTAATACATTATTATATATGGATGATGATTTATAGCAAGAAATAAATAGGATGAATGCATGTATATAAAATAATAAACTATGGTCGAAACTTAAGTAAAAAAGAAAATGTTCACTCTATTTTTAAAAATATTTATTAAAACACAGAAATATTTTGTGTTACGTTTGATGTACCTATTTCTCCACAATGCAAGCCTAACTATTTGATTGGCAGACAGGCAAAAATAGTAGTATTATTTTCCCAGTGTTGGTAAATTTTCGAAAAATCACTAATTTATTTTACAAATAATATATAGGCCTACACTTGTATAGTCTCCTCTTGTCTCCCTACTTAAACATCTACTAAACATGTAACTAAAACATGTACCCCTGCGACCTGTTGACCTGGCTTGTCAGTGGGGACTATATACTATTCCATACAGGTGGCTCATACGGCTTGTGTCAGCGGAAATGTTTAATTAAAAACTTAGCCATTAATGGAACATTTTTTTACTAACCAGTCTCTGACAATATGTTGGCTGTAATTACACGACAGAGACCAGATAAAAAAATATACCATCAAAGCAAGGATCACAGAATCGATAGTGTTAATGTTATCGAATGCAAATAGTTCTTATCAAGATATATCACTTATAGACTTATCAGAGCCATTTGAAGAAAGCTTTTGTCAACTATTCCGATAACACACTATTACATATATTATTACCGCTGAGCATGATGACACATTATTGATATATAGATCTAGTATACTTCAGCCCAAATAGAATACAATCAAAATGTACTATTGCAATTTTAGCTGTGAGCACCATGAAACATATTGAAATAGTGTACTTAAAACTATAGACTAATAGACTATTAAAGTTTAGAGTATGATGACACGAAATTGAAATAATGTACCTGGAACCTTGGAACATTATTTGGATATGTTCTAATATATGTATAATAAGTGATTCCGGAAGTATTTTTCAGTAAACAATTTTGTTTCTAATATACATATAGTATTACATACACCATCTATCCTACCACCGACGCTCGATACAATATATTGTATGTCAAAATACGCAAATCACCAACATTCATTCATTTAAAAAATAAAATTATGTTTTAGCCATACGCAATGGTTACTGTTTTATATTTATAGGCATATCTAAGATAATTTTGACGTACATCATTGGTTATTATTGACGTACCTGCAATGCTCATTGATTACTGTCGACGTACACATGATACTCATTGACAAACCTATTATACCCCATTGGTTACTGTTGACTTACCAACGATATGTAATGGTTATTGTTGACATATCTACGATACTCATTGAATACGGATGTATCTACGATATTAAATGATTACTGTTGACATACCCATGCTACTCAATGGTTAATTTTGACGGTTAACGTAACTACAATATTCAATGGTTACTGTTGACGTATCTACGTTACTCATTCGCTACTGTTGACGTACCTACGATGCTCATGGGGTTTGCCACAGCGGTGACGTACAGGTCGGAGCAGGCGAGGTTGACGATGAAGATGGACTCTACGTTGTGAAGGGTTTTTCTGGTTCCCACCGCTATTAGTATGAGGATGTTACCGAAGGTTCCCGCGAAGGTGGCGAAAACTAGGATGATAAGCAATGGGACGGCCATCTCAGGCTCCCCTCCCACAAACTCCATGCGTTCATACCTCCGCACACTGCTCTGATTCACTAGATCCATGATTATAGGGCACACAGCAGGCAACCGTCGTTTAAGAAGAATATTAAATTTACCAGGAAACTAAATTTCCATATATTTTCATATTCACAGTAGAAAATGTACCGTGAAGCTTAATTCGTTTCCATAAAGCACACCACTGAAATCTCTTTCGGAAAGCACGTTATTGAATATCAATGATTCTCCATAGGGACCACTGCTGTGGCATAAAGCTAACGTCTTTAACATTCACACTGTGGCATAACTCCAAGGTCTTCTGGAGCCGCCACTGCGGGCAATCGTCTCGAAACCCTATGGTCAGTTCAGGCAAGTAATCAGCCTGATGTTACCTTTCAAAGGTGATGCTCTTAAAACGTTATCATAAGATACGTAATCCAACCGTATAGTCCCACAACCGTCCTATGAGAGAGCATCGTTGGTCGCGAAGACAACATGTGCGTCTATCGACTTCATCATTGAGCGAATCCCGGCTCTAACTGCATAATACATAATAATTATGGCGAAAATACCTGTGTGGAGCGAAGGCTCTGTAAGGATGTCGATACAGAGAGGGTACACAACTGTAATATGGTGGTTGTATCGACCGTGCCCGGGCGGACAAGTCACAAGTACGTATCTATTCACTGTCTACTGGTAATCTCTGGATAGATCAATAGCATATCAGCATACCCCACCAGGAAGTGTGATGGTGTGGAGAGGTGGACATACCCAGACTTCCACCTGGCCATACATTTCGCGGACATAATTATTCCAACTAACACCTGCCAGAACCTACGGGAAGACATCTAGAAACCATCCCCTGCCCTCACAAAAAAAAGATATATATATAATATAATATTTCCAAGGTATATTTGTATTGGCGTGAGCTGTTTCTCGTATGTTTCTGAACTTTTATTACTTTTCAATTTTACTGACATTTTGTACACTATATTTTATGTTTTATTCCGTCTGTACATGACCATAAGGCATTGCGTGGGTGGCCATCTACCACGGGTCTCGGTATCCCTGCTGAAGAACGCTTACCAAAGGGAAATGACCACGACACGTACACCGATACATAAAACCCAGTGTGATGACCATATGAGCACACGTTAATGTGTTCGGTACTGGGCGGGCTCTAGACAATGCAGCGTGACTGGGAATACTCCAATGACGTCGCGTAACGGCTGTACAATAGAAAGTATAAACAGAGAGCAGCCCACTGATGCAAGTCGGGTTTATAACCGAAATGGGTGTAGCTTCCGGTCACGTGGCGAATAGTCTCACAACTTCTCCCCTATGTTTGAGGACACTTACCCGACGTTAGTGCACCACATCATTACGTACTCGTTGCCGATGTGAAACTCCAAGCGGCTTGTAGAACGCTAATATTAGTCACGATGCTTTCTATTGCAAGAATTAAGACGTTGTGGGTATCTATGCCTCCCTATCTGTCTTTCTAGCTTTCTCTTCCTGTGTTTCATTCTCTCTATTCCTTTCTAGATCTGTATTTCTCTCGTCCTCTCACTTTCTGTTATTTCTATTTCACTCGCTTTATTGTTTATGTTTCTCTTTCTCTTCCTCGCTGTTCTTAATATGTCCGTCCTCTCGTTTAACTGTAACCATCTCACTTTCTATGTCTACCATGTCTGTGTTGTGTTCTATTTTCATCTATCTGTCTGCCTATCTACTTGTTCCCCCTCTATATGTAAATATCTCCATATCTCTCAATCACTCCTCTCTCTCTCACACACTCTCTCTCTCTCTCTCTCTCTCTCTCTCTCTCTATCTCGCTCCACCCTCCCTCTCAGATATATCACACCTCAATGCAGGACACACACAAAGGAAGGAAAATAGTATATTCTATTCATTACATCTTCCTGTATAAAAAATGTCAAGTTTGGACAATATTTTACAACACACATCCGGTTTCATTGTTAATGGTTACCATCAGAAAAATATAAGCCAGCACATGTTTTCTAAATCCATCGAGATTGTCAATAAACAAGTCCCAATAACTTAGACCGTAATTATCCGACGACATCTCGTCGACGTGACGGCGGACATCATTAGGGGAGTGCTACTCATTTGTCGGGTACGAAGATCATTGTGCGCATGCGCCATCGCCAGGTGAATGGTTTCTGCATGCAAACAAAACGCGTGAACTACATAGATCGATGGCTTAATAAAGCTGTATGATTTATCTTATAATTTACAGTGAAACAACAGCTGTCACTTCTCACCTGTGACGTTTTAAAGGGAAGTCAGGCAGAAATATATGAGTGTCTTCAGTATCAGAACTCATACGGCGACCGACGTATTTTATCGAACCGTCGCCGCGGCGTAATTTAGGATTCCTTTATGAGTTTGCACTTAATGTCACATGTTGATTATTACCATAATATACAGTAAATATCGAGTCGTTTCATCAGTTATTAACCTGCTTTTATAGTCAATCGTTTAGTACACCGTGTGAGCAATAATAAAAGGTAATGTTTGTTTTCAATGGTAGGTTACTATAAACACGGATCAACGGTAATCTATAATCGCCAACGCACTGCTCATAGAGAAGAACTACTATCCGAGCAATTTCAAGTAACGTACCGTTATTCCCAAGTGGGCACTCCACTCTAACCGGGATTACCAGGGATAAAATCCAATTGAACGGGCGACATGATCCTGTTTCGTACTAGAACTTCAGAACTAATAATATATTGAAGAACAAAGCGTATGTAAAATGTTTGCAATTTGGTATATAATGCAATTATGCTTTAATAATTTAAGAATTAATTATGAAAAAAATACTGTGGTCATTCTAATTCAAAATTTCTTACCATATCTGAATATATATACGTCTCTGTCGAAATCGAGTTACATTTGCATCGAAATATATTTTAATATCCGATTTTTTTTTTGTCGTTTGATTTGTGTTTGTATATTAATTATCTGGTATCATTAATACATACACTCATATGTTCTTAAATCGATTACGATCACTAATGATATAACTTTTTTCATGTCTCGATCTCATAGCGTCGTCTTTTGTAGTTTAGTGAACGTTTTATCGAGTATTGGGAGAAATAGCCTTCATTATTGATGGTACCAAGCACCTAATCTGTTCTAGGAGTGTTCACCGGAGCCGTAATTTCAAAACGGATGGACGTTTTGCATAAAACATGCCTCTATACTTGATAGGATCATTAGTTTAGCGAAGCATCGCTTCGGTGGGCAAACCATACTAATGCTTGTCAAAACACTTGAGGATGAATTATATTAATAACCATGTGTAACTCTGTCTTATTACACACGAACTATTTCATCACTCATAAACTATCAACTATTTCATCAGGAATCATTATCTGCAGCAATGCATAGATGATACAATATATTGTGATAATTTAATATGTTTATGTATATTACTTTTTGGGCAATAACTCACTCTGTATAGATGATAAAATACGTTGTTATTATTTAATATGTTTTATGTATATATATATAAAAAAAGAATCCCCAATAACCCACTCTATATACGTTGTTATTATATAATATGTTTCATGTATATTATTATTTTGCATAAAAACAATAACCCCCTTGGTGCTTGAGGTTACAAATTCTTATTTTCGCTTGGGAGGGATGCTATATGGTAAATCGCGGGTTATTGTTTATGTACCATACCAGTTATATTCTCTCCCTTTGTGTTGTGCATGTATATTATGTTTGTGTGTATTTTCTTATGTGTATTCTCATTTAGAGGAAATTGTATGCAAGTGACTAATGCGCAAACCTATGTATATATTATTGTATTTTGGGCCAAGGCCCTGTGTACTGAAAACGTCTGTCTGTCTCTCTGTCAGTTACCACTGTGTGCGTGGTTTAGAGGAATAGAAGAATGAGAATGACAGCAACAATAGTTAGGTGTCCTTGTCCAGGATCCTGGCAGGACACTTTCACCTCTGGTGTCCTGGTTTATTTTTCAACATCCACTTTGTTTCCTGGTCCGGACACCTAACATTTTTACTGTGATTTTAAGGAAGATGTGTCCGAAAACATGTTGAAAGAATTACCGTTCAATAAAGAGTTTGGACAAATATAGAGACCTGTTTGGGATCAAGAAAACAGTTTACGGTATCAACATAGAAAGAGAGTCAATAGATTCATGACAAGGATGGGACGTCTATAATTTGAAGCATACATATCATCATCGCCACCTCTTTTGTTATCATCAACACCTGAGTCTGGACATACATGGCACTAACCTTGGAGATCGATAACCTATTTCACTCCACCACTGCCAATATCTATAGATACCTGATTTTCATTAGGAAATATATTTGCATCCAAATTTGAACATGCTTTTTGGAGCATTATAATCTCAGCGGTTAGTTCACGTTACCTGCTTGTTTGATACTGTCCAGGTTAATGAAGATTCTATATGGAGAAGTAATTTAAATACGTCAGCGACGGGTCGCCTATGTCATAGACGGTGGTGCATTATCACGTCTGATGAAATATTTAGTCGATGGTGTTTAGTATCTGAATGGCACGAGCACTGAACGACGTATAACATTATACTGCTCGATCATGCATCGAGAACAATCTAGGGATGACAGGGCGGTTATAACAGGTTATTGAATATAAAAATACACAAAATGACTGTATCTCATTGCGAACAATATATGTCACGTTGTGATGAAATGGATTGCAATCTAACATGGCGTCGACGGCATTTCCGGTCACGGGTATTGTGACCCGGATGGAGGAAGCCACTTTGGTATCACGTTACGTACACGCATGCGTCGTGGTTCTGGCGTCGAAGGCGTCTTGGTACAGTTTGGAATAACGCGTTATGGTAGAACCCAGTTCTAGGTTATTTATGGCCGTCTGGTAGGTGCGCATTTCCGACGTGTTTTACCCTGAAGCATCAATTCATCAATTGCAAGAGGAAGTAGAACGTAACTCTACAAAAGGACAATGAACCCTCACACGTCCCACTTACTGTGCTAGCAGTCAATGGCATGACTCAGCAGAACTCTGAGCAAACATAGTTAGGTGTCCTGTTTCAGAATCCTTATAGAATCGGACAGGATCATTCCAAGACACGTTCACCTTTGTTGACCTGGCCCCGAGTATCATGTCATCGATCATGCTCAACTCAAAGTGTTGTTCACAAATCCCCATACGTAATCTGAGCTGGAGCATGAAATAGTGCACAAAACGTTTCGTAACATCTGGGGTCTGATGTGTTTTTGAACATTCACGGTAGGTGTCCTGACCCCGATTTCTCGAAACAACTTGGTTAGTAGTGCTGTAACGAGTAAAAACTCCAACTCAGGTGAGATTATAATCAGGTTGCAGCACCGAGTCAATGGGAGAAATCGCAAACGCAAGTTAAATTGCTTCGAGAAATCTTAATCTGATTCCGACACCTAAAAGAACAACCACCAGTTTTAGCTGCGACATTTATATTGGCATCGTACCCAGACTGTACCCATTTGATGATGTTTGTAGTCAGTTTTGAGGTATCTTCATCAGATCTGAACCTGCTGGCGACGGCGACTCTTGTAGTTGGGAACCAGGGAATCCTTGTAGTTTCACGAAGCTCTGTTATCCACTGTTAGACTATATTAATACTCTAGTAAGTGTCATGGCATAACATATCAAGACAACTTTCTAATTTTTAATTTCCTTTATTTTCTACCAATTTACCGACGTCGCCCCCATTAATACATAGCTGGGTGTCCTCCATGGTATTTGATTCTTGGGTATCCTACTAGGGTTCGAAAATGCCTGTTCACCGAGTAGAGGATGGGTACCCGGTAGGATGAGATGAACATGTGAATGATAACCTTGCAGCGCCTTGAACGGTAGCTTGGAATGTATACTCCCCATGGCAAAAAGATAACGTTATTAGCATGCTTTCGAGCGTTGATTTTGCGCAATATAGGGACAGTAAGTCTCGTCGGGATAATTTCTGGTAGTTGATATGAATGACGTCTGAATCGTGACGTTTTCATCTGAGGTTACCATGGGATTTCGTCAATGTGTAGCGCATTTAGGTGTTTATGTTACCTTGATAAAGTTGAATGAATCTCAGGCTATCTCGTGTCAACTTACGGTCCCTATATTAATATTCACATTATCCTGAAGGGAGAATCGATATTTATTGCTTTGATCTGTCGATTTCTAATCCGATCAAATGTTTAAAAGAATTGCATCGGTGGGTGTCCATAACATAACGTGAAGCCTTCATGACACTCGTGGCTTCTGTGTCCTACTAGGATCAATTCTATTTAATGCTGTGATCTCGCCGTTTGTTAGATGACCAACGTTTAAAGCATTATATAGTGTGTGGTGTGTTGTGTTTTTTTTGTTTTGTTTTTAAATATATGTAGATGCTATATTGTCTTGATGTGTGTCTTATTGTCTCTCATAAATCGCTGAGCGATTGGTTATAGGTATGGATTTATTTATATTATTTATGCTATATGAGTGAGACGTAAAGAGGCTGTTCTGTCACGTCTGTCTGTCTGTCTGTCTGTCTGTCTGTATTGTGGCCAGGTTCAAATATTTATTTCCAGACATTGATTTAGGCCACCGACCTCACTGATTGAATTATCTCCATGCATTTGCATGACTTCGGAAGACCCCTGTGGTTAGAACGTCTCATGAATCCATATAATACAAATCCATTGCATCTCTTGTCCGGACTGATTTGGAAATACATTTATTACAGTACTTGGGCCTACATGTAGAAACAAACACATCACCTCGTTTAGAATAAAGTACGCGTAGCCTATATAATATCTGCATTTTATATAGAGTTGACTTCCTTGTAAGGTTCCGATTGAATCGTAAATATTTCAACTGCGCTCTATACTTACTATGCAATCGTATGATATGTACATTTATATAATAGTTATCCATGATAGCATACGTTAAGGGTGTTCCGATTGTGAATTCTGTTCATTGTAATAGTTTTTACATTAATATTATATTACATAGCCTATTTCATCGTAAAGGCTAATACTTAGAGCTACTCTCTAGAAGTCAATCAAATATGAAAATAGTGAGACCTAGCGTCACGTCAGGAACACATACCCATTTGAATACAAATTAAATGTAAGTAACGCACCGTTTATATGCTAAACAGGTCACCTGTATCATAGTCTGTGATTGGATTCGTTTAAATGTGTATGGTAATGTTGTGCTCAGGTATATGCGTGCAGATTAATGTCTGGAACTGTCTGCTAATCAGTCCCTTGCCACTGTGAGCGTCAAACATGACTGTACAATTCTGCAGTAACCAATGTTATCCCATATTATCAGTCTCGGCTCTCTAAGACATTTATTTTTTTTAATTAAAAAAAATGTATATTAGGGTTTAGAGTCGCTTTCTAGAATATTTCACTAATATCACCACTTGTCAGTTTAGGACAGGAGGAAATCCGCAACATGCGTAACGCTGAATGTTGCAGTAAACCTGCGAGCACCGGCTGGTACTGACAAGACCAAGGATGATAACTGTATATGACAGTGCACCCTATCAATATCGCTCTAAGACTCGTAGATGCATGAATTAATTACTAGTATCTACCATCGTTGTTTTTCAAATAGGGCTATATTTTATTGCCGCTTCTTCGCGTCATGGTCAATAAAATATCCCATTATACAATTTATAAATGAGATAGATCATTTACTATTAAACAAGCCAAGGCGTATCGTATGGCTAATGTCCGAGAAATACTGTGGTACACTTCACTTCATCAGGGATATATAGGCCTACTGGTATTTAACATAATCCAGCTTCCATTCTCGTTTAATGTATTATCTGGGGGTCACTACTCTGTTAATGTTAGAGAAATACTGGAGGTAACTAAAGATAACGCTAATCATATGCACTATTCCTTCATCACTTATTCGAAGTGTATATCTCAGGCATACCTGCGTTACTGATCCGTGGATATATTCATTTGGGTTCCCATGCTTTTCTTTATACTGTTTTTAATTTAAATTGCATTGGCCAATCAACGGTCTACGCTAGCCGACCACTCTAACTGATGCAACACATCAGAAAGTGTTTATTGATTTGATTTGAGTTGACAGCCGTAATCGGATGTCTTAATCTTTATTAGTTCCATCACTTTCAAGATGTATTGAATTACCATCCAGCTTTCTGTCGTAGAAGTATTGGTCAATGGGGTTTAGCGCATGCACCGGAAGTGTGTGGTGTGTGGTCTGTGTCACTGTGTCACGTGATATGTGTCACCGTGACATGTATTCTGCGTCACATTCACTGTTCACGCTTGATGAAGCCGTCATGCTGTGAAACATGATCTCCAGATAAGCATACAACATGATCGTATTAAAGAAGACATCAATACCAGACTCATTATCAAGTAACAGCTTTGCTTCATATTCTAATTGTATTACGCGACATGATTGGGTATATGGACGGAAGTATTGTTATGTAATCGAGCGAGTAGTGACGTCGACTAAGAGTACACTATGTAATCATTCGTCTGTATATGCCCAATATCAAATTTAGAAAGTCCAGCCTTCTCACAATACAATAAACATGTTTGTTTAGCTTGTGAGACTATTAGACACAGAGAAAAGTAAACCATAAACTAAATACGTTGTATAGTAATCTTATATTAAGTGTATAAGTCAGCTCTTGATTTGTACAATACATGCACGTGAAGCCAAACCTGATGGCACAGATGTTTCAAGATATATATCTTGTATGAAGGTCTTACGAGAATTGTGATATGGTACTTTTACACCATTATCTGGCAACTTTAAACTATAAGTTATTCTAAATATGGTGTTATTTTGTTGGAGGTTACAATTCTTTGTTTATTAAAAATACTGAGCATGCGTAATTGTATCACCTGACCCAATCAGACTTCCGGAAATTAATTGTAAACTATTTATTTCTCTCTTATTGCCCCTTGACACGGCATGAATAAAATGCTAATCATCGGAACTTGTTTATATATTTCAAGTCAATAAACAGGAAGTTGAGTTTCTAATTATTTAATTACAAGAATGTATAGGAGTATAATTGAAAAGAAGATGCACTGAGTGTTTCAAATCCTGGATATCTACAATGTCTATATGTTCCTTCAGCCTCTTGCATCAGCTGAAGACATCCTATGTGTTTATTAAGAAAGGTACAGTGAGTAGAGTGTTTGATATCACAGTTCGTTTCGCCTCCATCTGCACTTCACCTTCCACCAGATTGATCGAACGACACGCTACTGAAAGGGTGTCAGTAAACCAGTTCTCCTAGAGGAATTGTCAGGCGACATCCATTACTACATTGTGTAGGAACGAATGTTAAATGTGTCACTGAGTTATATAAACACAATTGAAGCAAGAACTTCCGGAATCCCGGAAACCCGGTAGAAAAAACAAACATCGTTCTACGACTGTTAAAGTGCTTGACGTTGTAGCCAGACTGGACTTTTAGAGACACGCGAATCCGTGTTGTTCTTCTCTGATATTGCCAGTCATCCAGCCCATTTGTCGTCATACTGGTGTTTGTCTTTAATGCCCAATTATATATACATGTTCATACCAGAAATGACAAATCTACCAACGGATTCATTGTCAACTGTGCCCTACTGTGTGTTATGTTAATCCAGGTGAATTCGATGACTAAATCATCGCAATACAAAATGCACATTTCAATCTAGCTGCCGATTGATGATGACGATTATATAACAATATCACAAGTCAGTAGTATAGGTATTTAGCTACAGGATCTGTAAAAGTAACAATCCTAAGACAACACGACAAACGCACAATTCTTCTCTGTGACTAAGTCTGGTAATAATGGTGGAATACTATTAACAACGCACTATCGTCATATCTATAGATCACTTGTTGTCAGAACACATAGGTCACTAGTTATCAGAACATGGATCTGTCACTTGTTATCAGAAATATGTCTCAATCTTGGACGGATGATACCACGGTCTCGTCAGTAAAATCAGATACCGTCAGAAAGCTGTCTCTGATTGGTGTCAGAAATCGTAAACAGATGGCAATAAAGTTTCGTCAGTTGGATTATTTCTGTCATGAATACGTGTTATAAGTCTCGTATTATTTGTCCTAATGCGTTGTAAACAAATCTCATTTGCCCTAAATGTCATCGTCTCAATCTCTTAGGATGGGTATAGTACGTTTAAGCTAATTAAACTTGAAACTTGAAACTTGTTCGTGTTGTATTATATACGTTGCCGTCGGAATGTTCCTCAACCGCGTACGATTTAATTCGGTAATACGGTTCTGTTTAAATCTTGCACGATTTATATCAGTTTACCGTTTAAGTTTGCCGTCTCTGTTGTCGTTACGCTCGGTTCTACGGTCTTGTCAAATAGATCAGTTGCCAGAAGGAAATTAGTTTAAGGCTGGTGTAAATGGCATTACGGCTACGTATATTTGATCAGATATTTGCTCAGACTGCTTATCGCAGTCATAGTTTCGTATGAGGTCCGTATGGATGGCAGTAATGTACATTCTAGTCAATTACAACAGCTGCCGTCAGAAATGCGTCTCATGGTCAATAAGTCGCATGCACGTCTCAATCTGTTATAGATAGCATTACGTTCTAGTCAATTATATTAATTGCCGTCAGCAGTACGTACGCCATTATGCGTGCGTCTCGCCGTCCTATTTACATCTAAATCCCGTGGGCAACTCAGAAGTACGTCTTGCCGTCGGGAGTACGTCTTGCATTGGGGAGTACGTCTTGCCGTCGGGAGTACGTCTTGCAGTCGGGAATACGTCTTGCCGTCGGGAGTACGTCTTGCAGTCGGGAGTACGTCTTGCCGTCGGGAGTACGTCTTGCAGTCGGGAGTACGTCTTGCATTGGGGAGTACGTCTTGCAGTCGGGAGTACGTCTTGCCGTCGGGAGTACGTCTTGCAGTCGAGAGTACGTCTTGCCGTCGGGAGTACGTCTTGCATTAGGGAGTACGTCTTGCCGTCGGGAGTACGTCTTGCATTGGGGAGTACGTCTTGCAGTCGGGAGTACGTCTTCTGTCGGGAGTACGTCTTGCATTAGGGAGTACGTCTTGCCGTCGGGAGTATGTCTTGCCGTCAAGAATACGCCTTGCCGTCGGGATTACGTCTTGCATTCGGGAGTACGTCTCAAGCTGGCATGGACGCCACCGTCTCGGATATCGTAGACATGTCCGTCTTTCCGTTGCGCGTCTTCTCGCCGCGACCCTCATCTATGTTCGTACACGACGGTGCCGGCATCTTGGCCCTCACGCGCTCAGGACAACAGGTGTTGATGTGCAGGATCTCGTTGAAGGCCGTGTTGAACTTCCGGTTGGTGAAGTAAAAGACCAGCCAGTTGATAGACGGGTGCATGTGGGCCCACACTACGATTATGATGTGCGTCTCGCCTCTGAAGCTGTCGTGGGTGTCCGATACCACCAGGATGGCGTAGGGAATCCAGCAGAGCGAGAACACCATGTAGATGATGAACAGCGTCTTGGCCAGCTTGAAGCTCGGCGGACCGGAAGTCTTGCCTCCAGCGTTGCGACCGGCGTTGTGGACCTTTCTCCGGGAGGCGCGCACGTGCAGGTACATGTGGAGGTATGACGCGCCTGTGATGATAATGGGGACCCACACCATGACGACGCTGAAGAGAATGGTGTACGCGAAAGTTGCCATACGCTCCCAGATGCATTCGAGACTCTTGTGGTCAAATTCGTGGCCACCGACGTTTGCCAGGTTAAGCAAAACCAGAGTGAGGCCAACGCAATAGAAAGATCCGCACATGATTCCGCAGTTCCTTGCCTGAAAGATCTTCCTGTAGTGGTGGTTGTGGACTATGTACACGTAGCGGTTGCAGCTCATGGCGGCGATTGTGAGTAGAGACGTCACGCATGAAATGGTGCACAGAGAGCCGATGGCGCGACATAGTCCTGGTACTAGATTGAAGAAACTGATTCCTTCAACTTTGGCTGAAATAAAACAGCAAAAAATATTGGATACGTTATGAAACAAAGTAATACACACAATAAAGAACATTCTTGTATATTGATTATAATTAAGTTGAAGATTAAGAAATCAGCGTAAATAGAATATTGTGGCAAAACGCCAGAAAATCCCAATAATTACCCAATTTATATAAGATTTAGTAGTATATACAATATTGCGGTATAATTAGCGATAGTTTTAATAGCTCAATTATCCTATGAATAGGCATTATTATTAGCCATAAATATATCAATATTATTAAACTAGATATCGAATGAAGTCTACGCATTTGAATGTCTAATGCGGAGAGTGCCACTCCAAATATTCACCATGTGCGTTTTTGTTTGTAATGAATATGTAATATAGATGCATTGATGGGTGCTAACCTGTTTATTATATCACGCTTTTTTGTTTGTTTATATCACGCATGTGCGTTTTTGTTTGTAATGAATATGTAATATAGATGCATTGATGGGTGCTAACCTGTTTATATCACGCTGGTATAGTTCACCAATAATATATCTCCTCTTGTATCCATTGCTTGATAGTCTTAGACCTGTTCGCTAAATTCAGGGTATGTAATACGATGACTATATATATATATATATCTCTCATTTTATTATACCTATGTGTATCTAATACGGGATAATGATAGTTTTTGTTGTACAATTCTCAGGGAGTAGAGATTGACTGTGAGTGCACACTGATCATCTTTCTGAACGGACCGTGGTAGTAAATTAATTTAATAATGTAATGCATGCTTTCGATAGCAGATTTAGTATACAGATGTATATTTATACCGTCACAGGTCAGCGAATGTTCAAGTGTTAATGGTCAATAATGAAAATGGTCAAGCAGAGTTTATAAATAGAATCTGGGATTGTTGGCTTTAGTTATTGTTCACTGTTTCAATTGTGCGACAGAATGTTAGCATTTCCATATCATCCTATCGGGTACCCATTCCCAGCTGACTGATAAATCTAGAGCGATCTATTGATATTCGTGTAAACTATCCAGTCAGAACACGCATCACTCTACGACCATAACTTAATCCAATTCACACATCAAGTGGCATTAATAGACTATTCGTGTTGACCAAGAGCAGTGCGCAAATCTTGTAGTCAAAATTATTAACTTGAAATCACTAAATGGCACTCGATGACAACAACACTATCTACTTAGAATCCCATATAGACTAATCTCGCTATGCATACAGTGCAAACGCCGTGAACAAAATCTCTCTCCTGGAAGAGATTTTTATTGATGTAATGTACGTATGCCTGAACAATAGGGTTCGTCCTGGCCTGGTTCCTGGTGTGCCCTGGTGGTCAGCGGGGGAGCCATACAAGTCGGACGTAAGTATACGAACCTGTCAATCGCCCGCCGCCGTCGATTATTCATCGATTTACTTCACAATGTATCTTTTTCAAACACAGGCGCGGCATTTATGTAATTAATACTGAAAGGGCCATTGATTTCCAGATCATTTGATCATCTATATCTCCATTGAAGCATGTCATACAACTAAATCAAGTCAATGGAAATCGTTACATTGTAAAAGCTTCCGAGTGTACATGGCATAATGCGTTTCGCCGTCGGTGGTGTTAACCCTGATGATTGGGAACGTATTGGTGGGTTCTGCGAGCTATGCAGATATATGGTGATTACTTTCACGCCGATGAATTGGTGTATTACGGGATAGGAAATCCGTAGAGGAAAAAGTTATGAATGTGTCACATCTCAAAATTAGTCATATTCAGAGATAATTGTTATATTGTGACGTAGAGGGAATTCCATCTATATCGATACTTAATGATTGTAAATGTATGGTAATGATAAGTAATTATACATGGGTGTACAAGGTGAGCTTGAGTTTCTGTACTAATATGCGTGAATAACCAGAGAAGTCGGGGGGGGGGGGGGGGGGATGCACTAATATAAAAAAAAATTATAAATTTTATTTATTACAAAAAACCTCCAAAAAATAAAAAAAAAATTCATACATGTCATATGTTAGTATACATCTATATCGGAAGTCTAATTAACGGAATAAATGTAAAATAAAAGTTCTGAGCAAATTTAATAAAGAGGAATCAAATAAGTGTGGCGCCTAGTAAACGTTGCACTTATTCTTGACATTGCTTGATGGCCAGTAGCACTAGCTTCTACAGTAGTATTTTTTTTAATTATTGAATTGAGGCTGATAGCAGCTTTGAAGATTGCGTCGCTCTATCACTGCTTGTCAGTTTACGGCAAGTGGAAACTTACAACGTACTTGAGAGTTGTAGTAAATCTGCGACCAAAGGCTAGTAATATACTGACGAACCAGTGACGACGACTGCATAGTGGAATTTCCGGTCGCCGTCCCATCGAAAAGATAACTTCCTCGAACAGATACGGGTTTCAATTTGAAATTGGCACCATTGGCTCCGAAGTCCGAATATCTGCCATTGCTTTGGTCCCATTGCTCACCACACATGTCAAAATAGTTGTACTATAGATATGATTCTAAGCGGCCTAGTTCGTTATTGTGTATTTTGGCCATGTTGCATACAACAGTTTTATGAAGATGGCTGTAATTGCAAGTGAATGTATATTTCGTGGACGCTAGATTCAAGAAAATATGCACTTTTATATCCTGTTGATGGTATTTATTCTGTTGTATAAAACTGCTTGCTTTGCCAAATGGCAACTTTGGGCAATTCCGGTAATTTGCATATTTCAAAATGGCCACAGATCATTATTTTCAAAAAATACTTTTGGAACTAAATGTCCTAGAATGATGTGCAATGCCTCATTTACATGGGTGTCCTGTCTATTGAATCCATTTCTGATGTTATTTTTTCAATTCAAGGTCAATTTCAAGTGCTAATTGACCGGTCAAGGTCAAATTTGAATTTTCAGTGGATATTGATTGAAAACGTCAACTAAATATAATTTGAGTGTATGGCTGTACAACGATGGATAATCATGCACTGTTTTAACCATTTGTCAAGGAGAAAATATATCTAGTGACACATCCTATTTG
>JAUTBX010140967.1:0-18518 GCA_032361465.1 Lepetodrilus tevnianus | reverse complement strand
ATCAACAATAAAACTTCATAGGAAAGAACATTACTAGGTTGCGTATGAAACATATAGGAGCGTCAAATGGACTAATACGGCAATAAGATGGTGTTAAGCAATGGAGGGGGGTGTTATTGAGAAGTCAGTTTGTTGTCCTTTATTGGAATACGGTTCAGCTATAAATTGAACTATTTAATAAGGGCCAGTTACTTTTAATATTGTTCTTTTTAATCATCTTATATTGTAGTAAATACATTTTTTGTGGATGTGATTTTAATAGTTGTGAATAAAATGGCAAAATAAACTATAGCTACAGTGTACCCTTGATATAACCTGGATATGGGCTTTTTGGAAATGGACAAACAAACAATATATTTAGTGGATTTGTTATTGCTTTGATGTTCCACCGGGTTACATTGAATTTGATGAATTGACCAAAAATACCATATTCATTCCCAACTAAATTGACAGTTCTCACTTTGCTGTTGTTAGGCCCCGCCGATGATGAGATCTTCCTTGACACAATTCAGAAGAGGAGGAAGAGTTCAGGTATCTTAACGTTGTGTCTTCATTATTATATCAGCTGTATATGTTGTTGTCTTTATTTATGATGATAATTTTATTTTTTTAAAGGCATACTATCACAGAAATTCATGATTGTTTTGGACTATTATTATCCTTTTTATTATTATTATTTTACATTTATATAGCACAAATATCCAGAATAATTGCTCAAATGCGCTTATTACCACACTCAACGATAAATGTATGCTTGGTGAATGGATTTGTAGCAAAGATCATTTCCAAATGATGATCAATATGCACATAATTACCATCAGTGCGCTGACTAATATTAAATATTCTCTCTCAGATTCAACTGCCTAATATTAAATATTATCTCTCAGATTCCACTGACTAATATTAAATATTATCTCTCAGATTCCACTGACTAATATTAAATATTATTCTCTCAGATTCCACTGACTAATATTAAATATTCTCTCAGATTCCACCCACTGACTAATATTAAATATTCCCTAAGATTCCACTGACTGATATTAAATATTCTCTCAAATTCCACTGACTAATATTAACTATTCTCTTTCAGATTCCACTGACTAATATTAACTATTCTCTCTCAGATTCCACTGACTCGCAGTCTTCTAAGAAGGATGCGGTTGCCAAGTCTCCACGCTCTCCCAGAACTCCAGCCAAGCAGGCTGCAGAATCAGGTACACAAATCCGTTACTATGGTAACTGCCCATCATGTCATCATCGGCAAAGATGTGCGATTCTAGCACAGCATCTGCGATGACAATAATGTGTAATGGTGTCTGTAATAACTAGTTGCATAATGGCTTATTGACTGTGAGTGCATATGTGTGAAGCTGACCTATGCTGACAATACCTGTGTGCAATTACGAGAGAAACAATTAGATTGGGAGAACACAAATATATCTTTATCTGGGATGGAGTGTTAATTAGAGTGCAACTTTAATTAACATTGCCATGTGCTACGTATATGACAGTAATATTTGAATAGATTATAAATGTGATTAAATAGTTGACACATATTTGACCAATCAAAAGTCATATTTGACTACATAGCACAGTAAATAGCAGTCATATTTTACCAAATGACAGTCATTTTTGACCAGCCGATAGTCATATTTCACCAGCTGGTAGTCAAATACAATCAAATTTGAAAAGCTGGCCTGCGTTTCATGAAACAGGTGTATATTTACACCGGACATAAACTAGGACATGTAAATCATGAAGTTACATGTAATTTTGTGCTTTACGTCCTGATTTATATCCGGCGTAAATATACACCCATTTTGTGAACTGAAGAGCTGATGCTCATATTTGAACAGCTAACGGTCATAGTTGTCAAGCTGAGAGTCGTATTTGACCAGCTGATATAGCACAATGTTAATTTAAGTTTGTTTGATTGTCCTGAATATGTGACTTTCTGGTTTCAGGTGGTAAGGGCACAGGGACAAAGAAGGGCAAGGCCAAGAGCGCCTCGAAGGATGACGATGACTCAGACTCCTCCAAACCCCAGTCTCCTGGTTCCTCCGGGTCGGAGAAGCGGAACCTGTCCCTGGAGGCACTGTTCCAGGTGACCGACTCGGAACTGCAGAACATGTCCCGGCAGGGGACCGACCTGGGGCTGGAGGAAGACATGACGGAGCAGCAGGTCATCGTGATCACCGGAGACAATCTGGAGAACATCCACTACATCATCGAAACACCAGAACCAGCTCAGACCATGGTCAAGATTCCCGTGTCGGAGAGAGGAGTAGAGAAATACCATTTGAAATCAGACTCTTTGGAAGAGCAAGGATTAAAACTTGTGTACACAAAACCAACATTTTATCAGCTGGAGGAGGTGGCGGCGGCTTCCAGTTCCACAGCGGAAGAGGTCAAGGTCAAAACGGTGAAAGGAAGGCCTCCTCTTGTCAGAGACATACAGTTCGTACCTACGCTAGGTCGTAAGAGAAAGCACCCTCAGAAACCAGGCCGGCACATCTGTTCGTATTGCGGTCGAGGTTGTGCCAAGCCCAGCGTACTCCAGAAACACATCCGAGCTCACACAGGAGAGCGGCCTTACCCTTGCTCTGTGTGCGGCTTCTCATTCAAGACCAAGAGCAACCTGTACAAGCACTGCAAATCCCGAGCTCACGCACTGAAACTCGGCCTCAGTACAGATTCCACGGAAGGTCCGCCTCTGGAGAAGACAGAGGAGATCGAGAACACTTCGCTGGACATGGTGTGTGAGGACGTTGTTGAGGATGTGTCTGATGCCGCCTCGGAGGCCACGGAAACGGATGAAGAGGTCGCGGAGGAGAGGGAGGAAGTGGTTGTTTTTCAAGAAGAAATCATCACAGATGGCAAAGAAGAAGCTGAAGCTTCAGGAACGGAAGAAATACCCTGGAGGAAGCAGGCAATTCTGGCAGACATCCGGCAGAAGATTGACAGAAATAAGCTGTTGGAGTGGAGCAAGAACCTGGAGAAGCAGAAGAAGCAGGAAAGTGATGCCATGCTCCAAGTTCACAGTAGATTCCCGGTGAAAATTGCACCTAAAGATAATCCAAACCAATCTCAACATTCCCCAAGCGTTCAGCTGGATAGTTCTGTGATGGGAATCAAACCACTCGCACCTACACCAAGTCAGCTGGATGTGATATCCAAATCTACGTCACCATCTGCGGAAACATCTTGCGAGGCACCAATCTTGGAATCTCCAACAGCTGATGAGCAGCAGCAAGTTATTCCTAGTGTTCCAGAACCCCCAGCAGCGGCTCCGGCTAAGCAGACTGTGGATCGATCTCTGGTTCTATCAGCCGAGATGGTCAGCTTGCCGCATCCATGCACAGAACCCGAAGCTTCAACCCGGGCCCTCAGAGACCTGGAAAATCTCAGTGAGCGCTTTCATAATGCTGCACATGAAGGGATTGCCATGTCAACAGCCATCAACAGCTTACCGGACAAATCAGTCCAAGTCACCATCCATCTTCCCAAACATGCTCCAAGCAAAAAGGTGTTTCAGCGACTTCAAAGAGGCAGCACCCTGCCCACATCGTCATCTTCTTCATCTTTGTCTTCTAGCACCGCTAACAAGCCAGGTGCTGGTGACTCACGAGGACTAACTCCAGAGATGTTGAAGGAGAGGATCCAACAGCTGATCAAAGCCAATGCAGCCATTGTGGATATGCCCATGGCTGATCCTCCGCGAGCTAAATCCAGGGGACTTACCAGGCAATACAGCGACTTCCTCATCCACAGTTGGAAACTCAATGAAAATACTACTTCACACTCTACAATGAGCATAGGAGATCCAACCTCCTCCAAGATTCAGATTCCAAGCATATCGTCAGTTCCGTTGCAGCCAATGCAGGGTGACGCTGAGGTGCAGGTACGACCGGGAACTCTGGAGGAAAGACGGCAAAGTGCAGAGCAGGCTCCTGAAACAACCCAGGCTCCTGTTGTGGGGAGGACCAGAACTGTATCCACAGACAGTGACATCGTCAGAGTTTTTCCTTCCTCATCGTCATCTGCACAGGAGTTCAAGATTCAGATCAATCTGGCCAAGTTTCAGGACGAGACGTCTTCTTTGAAGGAGTTTGGAAGTGGAAGTAATGTGAACTCTGATTCAAAATTAGATAAAATGATACAAATTTCACCGTCTGTGCTGGCCAAGTCTCCAGCGGGATGTCCTACGTCAGACAGCAGCATTATCAAGGATTTGCTTGCAGGAAAGGTTTTCGCAAATTCTGATAAAAAACTCATCTTGGTTAAACAAGACAGCAGTGGAAAGACAAGCTCAGATGACTATGGGCCTTGCTTGTGTACGGATTGCAATGTTTCCTTTAAGAAAGACGAGACTCTTCAAGTTCACAGAAAGTTATACTGTCCCTTCAGTCAGTTGCAAGCAAAACCTCAAGCCCAGTGTTACAGAGCTTCTGATGTCAAAGCAGAAGAGTTTGCTGCTATTGGAAAAGCGATAATTTCAAAATATTTCCCCAAGACTGGCCCTGTGTTGATGCGGTCGCAGTCCGCCCCAGCTCCAGACCTGATGGCAGGTGTAGATTTGAAGCCTCTTAAATTTCTCCCAGACGGATGGTATCACAGAAAGAAGGGAAGACCCAAAGGATCCAAGAACAGACCGAAAGACCTTCAGGTCAACATATCACCTCAACCTTCTAAGTTGCTGGCGCCAGCAGGTATGACTCTGTCAACGACAGCCTTGGTGCCGGTGTCGCCTCTCACTCCAGGAACACCTGTTGTTGTTCCAAAGCCTCCAGGTTTGGCATCCAGTTCCGGCATCGTCACAACCCAAGGAGCTCCACTGTTGCTGTCCAGCCTCAAGACCGGTTCACTGTTCACAGTCACATCCACAGCTTCAGCAAAGACTGCCACTACCACGGCTCTGACTTCAGTTATGATAGGGCAGCCCATGGTCGCTGTTCAGGCACAAGCAGCAGCAGCAGGCTCTGTAGAGTCCAAGACCTCTTCTTCAACTCCGTATCTGGCTCATATCCAGACTCCCAGTACACCACAGACTCCAGGAACGCCCGGAACTCCTGGGACTCCTGGAACCACAGATCCCCAGTCTCTGTGGAAGCTCAAGCTGAAGGGCAAGCTCCTGATGAAGCGATCCATGAGTGTGGAGAGGACGCTGTCTCAGGAGAAGGAGGTGAGCACTCCGACCAGCTCAGGACTTGCCCCTTTGATGCTGAAGCACAAGCAAGAATCTCTGTCTTTGGATGTGGAGCATTCAGCGAACAAAATCTCCAAGATTCTGAAGAATGAGCACACAGGACTCTTCACATGGAAGCCGCCTCAGAACGTTGTGAATAACCCGAAGACACAGTCTTCACAGAATTTGCAAAGATTCTTTAATCTGCCCAATTTGAAGTTACTGACGGAGGATGCTAACAGCAGTAGTAATGATGTTCTGAGAGTGACTATCGGTGATGCTGTGTCTGGTTCAGCATATAATGTTACCGTTCCGGTGGCCGTTGCCCAGCCTTTCTTTAGGAATGCTCAGATCTCCAGTGCAGTGTATGCTCAGTCGATGTCGGGCGTGAACCTGTTGACAGGCGGCCAGGTCCAACACGGAAGCATTAACATGTCTGGATTCCACATGACTCTGCCCTCGGCTCCTGCCAGGAACTACTCCTGTACCCCTCATCCCAAAACACCAACATCCTCCTTTGCCGCTTCCACTGCTTCTGCTGCACTCCAAGACAATTCAAAGATGGACGCCTCCTCACCATTGCAGCATGACAAGGGCGTCGCAAGTACAACTAACCAGCAGCTCAAAGCCAAGCTGGAGAAACAGATCTCCGTATCCAAGTCGGTTTCTCCCACACCATCTCCATCTAAAACACCAGAAGGAAGAGCAGAGTTGTCACTAAGACAGGTGTCTGTCACCACCAGCTGTCAGACTCTGACCACATCCACTCTTCCAGCCACACCCACAGCCAAAGAACCAGCGTCGCCTTCCAAGACGGTTCCTCTGTACCTGTACGGCCACTCGTACCCGTCACTGAGAGGCTCCACCCACGTCACCTTCTGCTGCGTGCAGAAGCTGCAGCCGGTCTACGTTCCCGTCAGCAAGAACAAGAACAAGATCTCCATGTACTCCAACTGGAAGGTGGCCAAGCACAACCCCAACCCTCCAAACCTGTCCTCCAAGATGCTTCTGTCTCTGTACAAGTCTCGCTTCACCAGCAACCCCGTGATCTGCGAGAGCAGCATGGCGCCACCCAACGGAGGCATCCTGACTCACAGCAGCTACTGGACCTACAAGAAGAAGAAGCAGGAGCAGTCTCAGTCGCCCGCTGTCTCGGAGGCCGGGCCAGTGTCCAAGACCAACACCACGGACAACTTGCCCGAGATCATCACCAACACGGACGACCTCAAGGAGCCTGTCTACCAAATCAAGAAGCAGCAGCACGTCTCCAGGAAGGACAGCAAAGGAGTCCGGAGGGTGCACGTCTGCCGGGGAGGGTTCAAGACCAACGAGGAGTACGTGTACGTCCGGGGCAGAGGCAGAGGCAAGTACGTGTGCGAGATCTGCGGCATCCGCTGTAAGAAGCCCAGCATGCTGAAGAAGCACATCCGGACTCACACAGACTTCCGTCCCTACCACTGCCGGCACTGCAAGTTCTCCTTCAAGACCAAGGGCAACCTGACCAAGCACATGAAGTCCAAGGCCCACCAGAAGAAGTGCGTGGAGATCGGAGTGGTGCCGGTGCCCGTCACCGTGGACGAGTCTCAGATCGACTCGATCGCGCTGGCCGCTCAGTCCGCCGTGGCCAAGGAGGCTAGGATACGCGACGCGGCGACGGTCAAGCCGTACCCGCCGGGACAGGAGGACGAGGATGACGATGATGACGATGAAGATGACATGGATGACGAAGATGGCGATGATGATGACGAGGAGGAAGAAATCTTGGATGAGATACCGCTTGAGATGACCACTGTTGAAGAAGAAATGGAAATCAGGTAAATACAATTATTTATTTGCTTTTTTTTTCATTTGTGTAATCGTGATATTTAAGATGCAATTATTATATCTTTTTTTTCTTTGGTTATCCTCCTGTCTATGTAAAATAAACATGGAAAGAAATATATTTTTAAAATATCCAAGAAAACTTTTAATATTTTAGGCAATAACCAGTATGACTATACACAATAACCACAGGAATATAACCACTCCCCAGCATCTCATGTTTCGTTATCTGCTGTTTTTCAGCACCACAAAAGAGACAACTGCGGGCACTGCTGAAGGAGACAAGGAGTCGTCTCCCCCTGTTTTTGTGGCAGTGCAGGTGTCCGACAGCGATCAGCCAGCATTCATTCAGATCACGCAGGGCTCCGCGAACAGGTATGGTACACTTTGGGAGATACGTTCCCCATAAACCCAAGAAACACCAGTGAGATCTTGGTGAGATATTTTGTCCCTATTACCCTGAGTGAGATATGTTCCCTATACAACCCTGAGAGAGATATCTTCACCCGAGTGAGATGTTCTCAGTCACCAGAGTCTGTAACCAATATACGTTCTCCCCATATTTACCCATAACCCATCAGATATGTTCCCCCCCATCATCATGACACATAAGTCCCCCCCCATCCCCCATAAGCTGTGAGATTTTTTCCCCATTACCCAAGTAAAGGTTATTCCTTTGTTAGAATATGAAGAATGCAATCATTATTGGCAACTTTTAATATCTGCTGTTCACTGTTGCTGCTGTTCTGCTGTTCACTGTTGCTGCTGTTCTGTTTTGTTGAAATATTCCATTGTTTGTATAATCATATTGTCAATGTATCGTTCTTCTCATTCCAGTCTGCCATCTCTGATCAGCCTTGCTAGCGGTGAATTGTCCCCGTCACTGGATTCCCAATGTGAGCAAATAATTATTATGATCAAAATAGTTCATATTTTGTATTAAAATTCCTATCAAAACGGGATGATAAATATAATAATTTTTTTTAAATAATTATTTTAGTAGTACCGGTAGTATTACTAATACTAGTTTTATCACTACTACTACTATTATTATTATTTTTATTATTTTTTCCTCCTCTTTCTTCACCTCTTCCTCTTCCTCATCTCTTCTTATTGTTAATTTCATAATTCTTTATAATCATTCTTGATAGTAGTAATTATTTCAAGTATTACCGTATTGTCATTTATTTTATTATTATGATTTCATTATTATATTTATTATTGTTAAATGCTACTATTGCTATGACATTTCAGTGAAGGAACTGAGTGCGTCTCAGAAGATGGATGCGGAGATCGCCCACAGCTTGTTGGATCTGTCGAAGAAAGCCGAGACCGAGGGCGAGGCGGAGGGTGAGGCAGACAGTGAGAGCCAGGCGTACAACATCCTCACGTCCGACGGCCAGAAAGGTGAACAACATATGCTATTGTATTTCCTTTATTACATGCCCAAATTATTATTCCTTCAATTCCTTTAGATTTTATTTTTTTTTAAACAATATTTATTTGAAAAAATCCTTTAGTGATTTAACCCTCTCCATGCTGAAAACAACCCTAAAGAAGTTGTGCCAGTGTTTATTCAAGCAGGGAGAGTGTTAAAGCAATGAATCAATCTCCTCTCCCACCAAATATCAATTCAATTTATTATAATATTTGTCATTCAGCTGAAACAAGGTTCAGAATAATTTTTTCATTGAGTACGTTAAAGTGTTCTGTGCGGCAGTGAGAAGCTTCATGTTACATCCATCCGAATGGAACCAGAAAAACAAATGGCCTGGGTATTGTTTCTCGAAGCTCTCTTAGCTGCTAAGGGACCATAGCACTCTGTTTGCCGATAGCCTAATACATTGCTAAGAGAGTGCTATGGTCCCTTACCCGGCTAAGAGAGCTTTGAGAATCGCTACTCTATTCGTTTTGTCACTTTTCTCAATCGGAATACATTCGGAATACATTCCGAGTGGTCGATTTGTACCAAAGTTAGCATTTGGAATAGCTCGAACACATTCAATTCATTCAATGTTTTTTGTCGAATAGATTCTGGAATAATATGCATATATATGCAAAATGAACAGCCCACTAACATGATCGGCTGTTTGTTCTAGCCTGTGTCATACCTTGTTTTCACCCAAATACTCTTATTCAAAATATCACCTGAGAGTAGATAAGCAAATCTAGATTACTGGAGAAGAATTTCAATTAATATTATTTATATTTCAACTATTTACTTTCACCCTATGAGACTATGGATAGTCTATGTTTATTCCATCTTGATGACAGATGATCAAACCAAGTAATGTGCTGTAGATCTGTACTAATGAAAGGTATGTATAATATGTCCATAAATTTCCAACATTTTAGGTGTAAAGAGACTGAATTCCCTTATTGGAGCTCTGATGTCAAGGACCAAGCCTCTTTCTGGTCTTAAACCAAGTGGAGACAACTCTGGTCAGGCTGCCTTGGTCCCTAAATCAGCTATTTTGACTCCAACTACATCGAAAGGATTTGAGGTATGTCAGAAGATTCACCTAACACTTTGCTTAACTAACCCTCTTCCAAGCTGCAGGCAACTAAGGATGCCCCATAGATAGATATTTATCACTCGAAGACTATTCAAATTATACTTCCACTTGATAGATAGTTATTAATTTAATTCTCTGTATTCTAACATATATTTCAGTTTTAATCAAACAATTATTTTGCCTGTGTTTCTTGCTGCTTTTAATTTAAAACCATCTATAAAGTGTCTTCAAATATTAATCATCACGGAAGGGGGAAATATTCCCCCTGCGAAACAATAACTCACTCGCTCACCTATATATGTATGATTAATCAAGGAGGGAAAACATTAATGTTTATTCATGTTCAGGGTAATACTGTGGAATTAAAAAAAATAAAATTTAAATTTTTTTTTAATTAAAACATTTATTTTTTTTAAATTTAAAAAAAAAAAATATAAAAAAAAAAATACTGTGGAATTTGAATTGTGTATATTATAAAGTATCCGTCTGTATTCCAGGCAACGAGGACGCTATCACAGGAAGCAGCAGTCTCCAAGCCCGAGTCTCCACGTGCCCGACTTGACTTGCCCAGAACGCCGTCGCTGGCGAACACTGCCGTTAAAGCACTCCCAGCCATGCAGATGAACATTCCCGTGATCGCCAAGCCGTCCCTGCTCAGCTTCCTCCCAGCGTACGCCGCCATCAGCAAAGACTTCACGCCCAAGATAAGCCACGGCCCCATCGTCGGTCAGCTGATTCGTCAAGACCCGATCGTGCTGCCCAACTACAGCCACTCCTGGGGAATCAAGCAGCCCAAGATCGGAGAGCCGTTCCAGTTCAGTCATCCCTTCGCCGGGGACATCCAGATAGTCGGTGCCGACGCGGTTCTGACCCACCCTGGGGCAGAGCTCCTCAAAGCCGGCATCAGCAAGACTCCAGATCTGAAACAGACTGTGACGATCAACGAGGTTCCAGGCGTGAAACTCCTATTCAAGGACAACACCGTCGTCGTCGAGGAGGTGGATCAGGAAAGCGCGTTGGCTGCAGAGGCGATAACGGACACCGGAAAAGATTCTGAAGTCCACGAGGATGGGAAAGCCAGCTTCATTCCGGTTCAGGAGCTGCTGTCGTCGTCGCCAGTCATCAAAGAAGGCGCCATGATTCTGCATCCCTCCGAGGCTGGAGGTTCTTCGACCGCGCCGCAGCATCAGATCATGTACGTGCTGAGCGACTCCCAGATGCTGGGCGTGGAGAAGGACGGTCCTCACTCGTGCGACGTCTGCGGGAAGTCCTTCCCCCAGCAGCACCAGCTGGTCCTCCACAGGAACGTGCACTTCGTGGAGCAGCCCTTCCACTGCACCACATGCTCCGTGCACTTCAAGAGCCACGCCCTGCTGGAGAAGCACCAGAAGTCGGAGAGCCACGCGGCGCGGAGCGAGGCAAGAGCGCAGCAGGATGCGGCCACGGCCGAGGACCCCAGACCGTACAAGTGCATCTACTGCAGCGTGGCCTTCAGGATCAAGGGACATCTGTCCAAGCACCTGCGGTCCAAGCTGCACCTGGCCACGCTGAAGAAGGCGAACATGTTGCCATCGCTGGGGAGCTACGACCTGGATAAGAGCGGAGACAGTTCCGACCCCGAATTTGCAATCACGATGGAGTGTGACGTGGGGGCATCGTCGTCGCTGCCGGTGGACACGCTGGACGACATCAAGGATGAAGACTCTGAAGAAGAGGATGGGGGAGGAGGAGAACTGATGATAGACGAAACTCTGACCGACGACGTCAAGAAGGTGGAAAACTTCCAGGTGCACAACGTGGCCGACTACGAGAAACACGACCAGGCGTCCAACGAGCACGTCACCGTGGAGATCAAGCAGGAGCCGCTGGACATCTTCGAGATCGGACACGAGAACGCAGACGGCCAGGAGTTTGAGGACGACATGGAGGTGGTGAAGTTCGAGCCTGCCCAGAACGTAAATCTGCCTCCTGAGCCTGCCCAGAACGTAAATTTGCCTCCTGAGCCTGCTCAGAACGTGAATCTGCCTTCTGAGCCTACCCACGAGGCTACCCAGAGTGTAAATCTGCCACCGGAGCCTGCCCAAAATGTGAATCTGCCTCCTGAGCCTGCCCAGAACGTAAATTTACATCCCGAGCCTACACATGAGTCTGCCCAGAACATGAATCTGCCTACAAGTCGCTCAAATCAGTCGTCGCCTGGGGCATCAGATGCACCAAACAAATGTGGCATTTGCAGGCAAAGCTTCAGGTCTCTTGATCAACTCCGGGTATGTTTACGTTTTGTTTAGACATATTTTATTTGACAAAATGGATAAGTTAAAAGTTATAATACAACTTAAAAGCTGCTCCAAGAGAAGAGAATTAAATATGGGGAGAGAAGAAAGAAAGATTAAGAATGAGAGATATGCTACATGTACATATTATGTAATTGTAAATATTTACGTAAGCATATTGTTCTTCAAAATACTGGTCATCATATATTTTGAAAATGTATTATAGACTGTTTTGTGGTCATATGTTTAGATTTGAAAGATCTACATTTTTAACAAAATGTGTATTTCAAAGTATTTCTTCAGAGTTCTCTCCCTTGATCATATTGAGCCAGGCACTAGTTACAGTATGTTATATGTTTACGTTGAGAAAAGTCCATTTCTTTCTGGGGGTGTTTTCTCATCACATATGGGTTTTCCACCTTAAACATTAAGCAATCAGTTATTTGTGGGTTACCACTGTGGCCACATCAAGTTTGTTGGTCAGATAATATATTCCATGATTCGTAATCTTGTTTCAATGTTGTTCCAGTCACATCTGATCACGCATGCAGAGCTGCGGCCGTATGTCTGCGAGTACTGCGATGCCGGGTTTACCAATGCCATGGCGCTGCAGAACCATCTCCAGACTCATAGAATGGTAAGTGGCAGCAATCCCGCACCGCATGACCTTACCGTATACTCAATAAAGCAAGGACCAGCAGATATTTTGTGGGAATGCTTTATACCAAATTTGGAAGTTTATTTGACGAACATGGTACCAGTATTCTTCATATAATATAGAAGAGTACCTGGATCCTGTAGACATTTGGAAATTCTTTGTTTTTAAATTATATAAAAATATTTAAGGATTGACTGTCGTTACGTTTATCGAGGTATGAACGTAAAAACTTATGTGCTAACTGTATGACTCTGTTAAGCATCAAGAGAAGCTGCAATTGTATTTTTGACTTGCTATAATAGTAATTTTTATGACATTTATTATTTCATGAATTTGCTTGAGTTTATTCTTGTCTCTAGCAGTTATGGTTATATTTTTGACATTCTAATATAGTAACTAATATTTATACTTGTATGAATCTATGGTTGAGTTCATGAAGATTACTAGAATCTATGAATGTGTTTGTATTCTTTCACAACCTTTTCGTTCCAGTTTGAGTCGTTCTCCCTCTCACAGTCACGGCCCTACATCTGCGGATTGTGCGGAGACACATTTGCAAAGTCTGAGGAGCTGAAGACTCACCATGCCACCCATTCTAGGACGACCCTGCTGCGTCCTTCGCTGAGAGACAGCCTAATCATCCAATCGAAAGGCGACTCGAAATCGCCGCCTCAAACGCAAACCGACACCGATCAAGACATAGCAATTCGGCAGCAAGACAAAACTTCAATGGGAGACAACTCTCACTCTGCCGTTCCACAAAGGGAAGACAACTCTAATGCACTGTCTGTGAAGGCAGTTGTCTCCCTTGATGGAAATACTGTAAAGGAAGTTCCGAGTGATCCTAATGGTGATAAACTGGTTGTTTCTGCAGGCGGGCAGAAAATGTTTGACGTAATCAAGGTTAACCAGAGGAAGCCGCTTCAACGTCAGTTTTCAGTTGACGAGACGGACAGGTACATCTGTTCAGGACAAGACGACGAGCAAGACACGGACTCACTGAGAGAGATCTCGGGTGCCAACAATAACATATCCGACAATACCAGTTGATGTTGATAATAATGATGCCAGTGATACTGTGTCATGTCGGATATATCGGTGAACAATGCGTAAACATATCAGAAGCGTAATACCATGTACCATATTTGTATTAAAGAGGACTATGGTTTGAGCAGCAGTGTACAAAAAAAACTAGATTCTGACATTTGATTCCTACCCAGGGGTCGGATATCTTCTCTGCAGTGAGCAGACAACTCTGTATATACACCATTTAACTACCATCGTTTAAAGAATCTTAACAGTAATGCCTACTTGTTTTCTCGCTAAATTAAGCAGATCACAGAGAGTTACAAATCAGTAATATATCATGATCAGGGATGGAAACTTACCTTCAAAACTTACTAGCCCGAATAGTGATACAAATAACAAATGTTTACAAAAAACATGAATTTCTACCAGCCCTTTGGATACCTTTAGCATTAGGAGAAATGGTCCGGCTAGCGGGCTAGTGTTAATTTCCATCCCTGTTATATGTATGTTGAAACTGAGGTTAAGATCCTCATTTGTGAAGAATTTGCATCATCTGCAATGGGTAATTTGAAATATTTTGGAAGATCTATGGATATGTACAATAAGAATAGTTAATATCATGGTCAGACCTAGGTCTGGATAACATTCCGTGTGATGTAGTTATTTCTCGCTCTGTTGGCAGCTACTGGAGGCCAATGTGCAGTAATTAATATTGTGATTTCATCCAAATAGTAGAAAAATAAGAATTAAATTACAGGCCAAATGCAATGTTTATCAAATGACATTGAGGTAAAATGATCAATGCAGGGATCGTGAAGAATTTGCTAAATATATGTGTCAATTATGTTTACGTATCTGTACATTTTGAACTATTGAAGCATTATAACGTTACCAATGTTAAAGGCATATTATCACAGATATTGATGCTTGTTTAGGACGAGATCTTGGCTACAAATGCAAAGTACATACATTAATTGCTTGTATACCTCCAAATATCTGTTCACCACTGTAGGGTAGGCAATTTTCATAGCACTCTTCCATTTGTGGTAATCCTAAATATTGTTTGGTAATATTTTGTTTTATATTGTTGTGCACTAAGGAAAATAACGTGAAACCATTGAAAATTGAAAGTAAAAAACAAAGATGATGATCGATAGCCTCGCCTCAAATTAATATTAAATAATAAAAATTAAAATATTGATATAGTCGGATATAAGTACATGTACTCGATTGTATAAAGCACGCATGTAAACAAATCGAATGTATGTATTTTCCGATAAAATATTGCAATACCAATCTAGGTCAACTACCGTATCTGTAATTGTATACTTTTACGATGTATAGGTTTATGAATTGAAACAGCCATTCCCAGCAATGTACATCAATATTGTCCATTCAATCCAAATGTTATTTATTTCTCACTGAACCTGTTTACTGTTAAATATTTATTCTTACAGTGTATATATATACGGCATGCTGTTGAAACGAACAATGTGTTATATTGAGTAATAGTATGTTTATCTTGTTAATGTTCCTGTTTTATTGTATGAGTGGTCTACCTATCAATAGGAATGAATGAATATCTGCGACACAAAGCATAAATTCATTCATTCCTATGACTGAGAATGAGAGGGATATCTGTCTTTAATGTGTATATACTGTTATATAAATGTAGAGTGACAAAACCTCTGTGTATATATATGTGTAGATGGTGTTTATGTGAGTATGTGTGTGCATGCATACATGGTATGTATCATGTATATGTGTGTGTATGTGTGTGTGTGTATGTGTGTGCATACATGGTATGTATCTTGTGTGTGTGTGTGTGTGTGTGTGTGTGTGTGTGTGTGTGCGTGCATGTGTGCGTTCATGTGTGTGTACATGGACAGATGTAAGGTAAAGCAAACTCCAATGAGAACTTTGATCATGTTCAGAACTGTCACTGATTCACTCATAATCTTCGAAGACAAGAACGACCATGTGTACATTTTAACTGGTGTTTAATCTGTGCATTTAATCCAATGTTTGTGCAGCTTTCAGATATATTTTTATTGAAGAAAGTAGTATTTCCTAACAATGAAACGTCTCGTGGTAGACAATGATTCACATTCCACTATAGCTGTCGCATCTACTCCAAGACCACAACCCTGGTCAACAATCAATACTATTACATGCAAAAACTATTTACGAGGGTGTGATGCTCTGGGGGCCCATTTCACAAAACAATCGTAGAGCCATGAGAATCGTAACAATACAATATTAACCCTCACTATGCAGAAGGCAACTAAGGAGCAGTGCTTGTGTATAATCCAGCAGGGTTAAGCGTGCATATAGGAGATGACTTTCAAAGTGCTCCAGTCATTTTGTGGAACAGAACCTTTCTATAAGAGATCTAACACTATAATATCCAACAACAAGCTAAACCTCTCATAGGAAGGCTTACCGTAGCAGGGCTTACCGGTATTTGTTAATGCTTATCTACTGAGGAAAGTCAATTTTTCAGTATATCCCCTAAAATGTTGCTTTCCCAAAATATATATTTGTGTTAATAATTATATTTTGGAAGATGCAATCAGTCCCATAGGGGGAAATAATGCACTTGAAGCCTCTTAACCTTCTCCCTGCCGAATAAAATCAAAGTGTTCTATTTCTGTATGCGATCGCGCAAGTTAACTCGCCTTCAGCAGGGAGAGGGTTAATACTATATTTTGGTAATGGGCTTCCTGAAGACGCATGATAATACAGATAATATTTAAGTGACTTGATGTTCATATGTGAATGCCAAATGCCAAGTGGTCTTCATTTATGGTTAAATTGTTCCTCTCTACAGTACATGTATTGTTTAGAATATCTAAGTAATAATTTGATTGTAGAGCCTAATGTTTAACTGAATTTAGATTTTTCTTGTCTGTAGACTCTGTACTGTAAAGAAATGCAAACAGCTGTAGCTTCTTCATTAACCTTCTATGTGCTGAAGGCAGATACCATATGCCCAATGAAACTGATTTTGATTACCATGATCCAATAGGGAGTGGGTTAAAACGACCTGAATGTATTGTTGTAATATTTTAAATTTTGTTTGTATATAAGCATCAATGGTGAAGATTTTCTCATAACTTCTTACTTTAATGTTATATATAAATGAGTATTTCGATTAATTATTTGGATATGGATAAGTTTATTTGTTTCATTTGGCATATATACTTTTGTTCCTGGTGATGTGAATGAGTGACATGATCGATAGCCGTCTTCTGAACTATACAGAGATTGTGTGATGTTTCTGTGATATATATATCAGTTGTGGACATTGGCATAGTATTATTATATAATGAACCAAGTCCATTGTATAGGCCTACTTGCAGTTTCAATCTTTTATTACTATGGATGCAAACGGCAACGGTGTTCAGATAATCAAGACGTCTTGTGTTTATTAGTTCTTATTTACTCTCGTAAGATCAAACCGTTAATTTAAATGATTTTATGATGCTTCCGAAGAATTACTTCCCTTCGACTAAAAACCCGGTTACAAACCATTTCCAGTAAATCGTCAAATGTAGTGTTGTAAACTGGTAAAACACATATTTAATCATTAGGACAAAGCACGCTTCACTGTATGGCATGATACTTGTTTGTGGAATCTTTCATTTGGAGAATGTCTTAAATGTCAACAAATGTGTACACTGACTTGTAGGCCTACGTTTTAAATTCGGGATATATATGTGCTGGGAAGTTTGATATGACGGGAAATAGGCTACATACATGTATTAAGCATATAATAATATATGCCTATAGCGACTGCACTGAATAGGCCTATAGGTACAGCCTGTTGTATAGGCCTATATGTACCTTACCGGTAGAGGCTAATGCTTTCCTATATAATATGTAGAGAAGGTAGTCTACCGTATAGACATATTAACCCTATCCATGCTGAAGGCAACCGGAGATGCCCTAAAGAGCAGTCTCTGTGCCTAATCCAGCAGGGAGAGGTTAAGGGATTGTACTGTATGTATAGGCCTATAGAGAGACTCCTGCTCCACCTACAGCGCTTGGCAACTCCAGATACTTCCATATTCCAAGCCTTATATGGAAGTGTCTGGAGTGGCCACGCGCTGTAGTAGGTAGAACATGATAGAGACTGTACTGGGCCAATGCAGTACCCTTTGTACTGCATTGGCCCATATAGAGACCTAATGCCTAATGTATTAGACTAAATGGGGATACACATTACAGCGTTTGGGCCAGCGTTTACCGACGTTGGACTCTGCTGCCAAACGTTGATGAACGCTGAAAATGTTCAAAATGCTGACAATTTCCCGACATTTGGAAATAAACGTTGGTGATATTTGTGGTCCGTTGGAACTCAAAACGTTCGTAGTGTGGATCAAAATAAATCCTCCCCGGGAACGTAATTTCGCCAACGTTTGGGCTCATTTCTCTGATTTTCCAAACGCTGACTTACGCTGGCCCAAACGTTGTAGTGTGAATTCACCTTAAAAGAAGATATTGTACTGAATATGCCCATATGTTGCCTATGTTGTATTGGCCTATGAAAAGAGATTGTATTATATATAGGTCTACACGTAGGTGGTGTAGGCCTACTGCCTACTGTACTGGCCTGTGAGCACTGCGATACCTGGACGATACCTGGACTGGTGGGAGTAACACAGATTATATTGTATTGTTATGAAGATATCCCGAGTTTAATAGTTCTGAAAGCATGGTTCTTGTTGATGAGTGACTTGTATAAGTGTTCACTTGTTTTCGCACATGTATGATCAGCTGATAATGTACAAATATCGATCGTTTCCTGTTCAGTGAAGTTTACTATTGTTGTGAAAATAAAGTGCTATTCATGAAAACGAAACCAGATCTCTCATTAAATCAGAAATATCTTTATATTTCGTTGTTGTTTTCATCATTATTTCAAAGCTTGTCAACATCTGCGTTGTTAGGGATGTGTAATTACACACACACACACACACACACACACACACACACACACACACACACACACACACACACACACACACACACAC
>JAUTBX010140966.1:21468-31932 GCA_032361465.1 Lepetodrilus tevnianus | reverse complement strand
AGGGAGAGAGTTAATGTACAAAAAATGCCAGATTTCAAATTCTTTGTGGTATCCATTTGGCGTAAACGTTTCCTTAATTGCTTGTGATACTTCTACATGATGCTTACTAGATATAGAAACTATTTTAATATACCACAAAGGAAAATGATAGTACTGGCTTTGAGTCATGACATTACTTAATAATTTCTACGATGTAGCGTTACATCATACCTGGACATATAAGAAAAGATACCAAAGACATCTGGAATTGAGGATATAAGAACAACAGTTTACGGCAACAACAAGACGAGGTGCCATCACAAACATGCAGTACGGAACCAGGATACATCGGTTGTTTAGCCGTGTTTTCATTTAGGTACCTGCGATCCACGCATTGCACTGCGCAACCTTGGCAACGATGGCAAGATGTGCACTGAACCGACCGAGTCAGCTCCGTCAGAAGTATACCACCCTAAAATCTCTCTCTTTGTGAAGAACAATCACATGCACCCTTGCTGCCATACCGAAAAACAAACGTCTGACATTTTCAATTTATACACGGGACGGGACATGCACACGCAATGTAAACATGAAGATGTGCACGCGTGATGCAGTTGTTGCAGAGATGTAACAAGACAAAGCACCTGCATCTTATGCAATCTGCAGAGCACGTCTTCCCCATTTTTTTTCTGGCTCTACAGGTGCAGTTCTGTAGAGAAGCCAATAGCTCACGGAGGTTTAGATGATGAAAGGGAGCTTCAGATGGTGCACATGAAGGTTCTTTGAGCCAGAAACGTACACCCAACAATAACAACGGCTGGGTGATGTGTCTTTTGAAGCGAAACTGTAGAATTTGGAAAAGTAACATTGATTGCAATGCCAATGAAGACTAAGATGGCAGCCAAGAAACAATTATTGGTTTTAAATCAATGTGGCTCTGTTTGGCATCAGAAAACAAAGAATTATCTACATAGACAGAAAAATATCACCCTGACATTTCAAGAAGAAAAACAATTGTTGGTTTGCGCTGGTTTCTATAATTTTTCAATTACACATTTCTCGACAATTTCAAACTTATAAAAATAACACGAAAAATATGTAACATTCATATATTATTCAGCTGCTTTGAAAAGCTCAAAAAGGAAAATATATCGGGCTACATTGATTTTAATGTGAACACAGGATAGAAATAAATGTGGGATGAAAAACTTCAAGAGCAGCCACCAAATAAAATGTTGAACTCCCTGATTGGAAGCATGGCAGACAAATCACATGTGCACATGCAGATAGGATCCACTGATTGGTTTTTATCCAGATTCTAGCTTTGTCCCCATAAGTTGTCCAGAACTAATTATCATACAGAAGGAAGCCAACTGTCATCTGTGGTACCGGTATTGGACAAAAATGTAAACTTGCTAATCAGCAGTTGAAGGTCAGTATTTTGAAACACATGTTTGGCCAAGATAAATCCCAAATCTAAAATACATCTGAAAAATCAGAGAAGTTCCTTTCAACATCATTAATGCCTGTCAAGATATTTTGGTCATACTGGGAATATTTCGGCAAGGATGTAACATTTTCAAAATAGAAATTAATTTCTCGTGGGTAAATTGAGTTGGAATCAATTAATCCATTTAACCAGTATTTTCAGAGCGACTGCTATTTTCATACTGTGACCACATTAAGGACTGAGGAAACGGAAAGAAAATACCCGGTAGATATATTTTATGAAACATTTGAAAATACTACATTTTCTTGCCACTGACAAGAAAATTAACAATCACATGTCATTTTTCCTCCATCCAGAACGCATACATTAGAGGATTCATATAAAATGGAAATTCACCTCGTAATGACAGATATTCATATTGCAAATTAAAAATCAAGTCCCTAATCAGCGTAGTCTGCCGATAATCACAGTAATCTCCCCTTGAATTAGTGGCATGTCTTTATGGCTCTTGTCAGTGCAGGTACTTATTTCCGAGGCCTCTTCCTACTGTCTTATTACCATGCTCTTCTGGCAAGACGTAGTGCCTGGGTATAATTTGTCACCTCTCGATGATTCCAATTCGTTTCTCGTGCCTGTGTTGACCTTTGACATCTTGCAAGCTGGATTGCAAGTGGCAATCATATCACTGGTAAATAGGGATGGCATTATAGGGTTGTGATTGAACCATGTTCCGTTCAAAGATATGCTCGTTCCAGACCACAGGGCAGATTTATCTTTGAATAAGTAGGAAATTATAGATTTGATATGCACTTCTTGAATAAAGAATTTGCTATTTAAAGATGTTTTCTTACAAAAATACTCATGTATTTATAGTAACATGCTGACATTGCTATAACTGATATTTTTCATAAAATTGGTTTGGTTAAAAATTAGTTAAATAAATTATTATTGATTACTGAATGTCAAGCATATTATATTTTATAACCAACATAGAAGATGATTACTGTATATTAAAAAGAGTCAACATAAAACAGAAATTGAAAGTCAAAAGTCAACTATGACAAGATTCATACTTAGTGTAATTGTGAAAAACCACTAATAATCCTATTAATTAAAAGCTCAGTGATTTTTTTATGCTCAGCTATTTGGTGATATTAAGTAGTTTGGCGATAGTATTACATACATACTGTATAGTAGTAGAGACCTTTCATCCATCTCTACCACAACTATATTCTTCAATATTAGCCATGTACTGATGCTCCTACTGATCTAAATCAGAGCTCAGTAGGTAGAGCGTTGGACTTACAATCCAGCAACTCGGGTTTGAACCCCAGAATCTGCATGGTCATTTATTCCATACATACAACTATTCTTTACATTTCTATTTGATAAACTAATACTCTCCTTATTTAAATAACATAAAATATTAATAACGCAGAATATTAATTTACAATAAACAGATAAACCGCATCCTTAAAAAATAAAACCAATAAACAATTCTTCATATCTGTATATTTTTCATATTAATAAAACCATTCATATCCAGAACCTCCATATTCTTCTTATTTGGGACTATATATAAACTTTAACAAAGTAATTGACTTGTAAACACACAAACCGCGAGGGTACACACGCACACACAGCTGTTCGACGAAATGTCATCACGGTTTACAAACATGAAACTAATCGTAACATCTACCCCTGGGAGCAGAGACAAATGACGAGTCACTGTGGCTTCTTTGTGTGTAGCCTATGTGTTAGACAACAAAGTGTCGGACACAGTATACCATAGTATACCACGGTATACCTTAGCCTGGCGGTGGCGAGGTGACAGTTTTAATGTGACAGCGTTAGCCACTCGGCTGAGCAGCAGAGAGAGAGGATGCATGACCTGACCTGACAGGGGATAAGGAAAGAGGTGACAGGGGAGGGAAAGAGGGCAATGAATGGCCCCCTGATATTTCCCAAACATTTTAAACAAAAACATTGCATAGAAAATTGGTTGGAAAATTAGTCAAATTGTTTATTTGTGACTGATATAATATTGTGAACAGAACAACGACTGGGTGAATATTGTGACAAGTCCTGAAAGTCTTGCAGAAATGGCGTATTTTGATTTTATCAGCATTATCTAAGGTTTCATGAGAGCGTGGGAAAATTATCTCCTTTTTTCTCCACAACTCTCGGGAATGCAGACTTTGTAAGAATTAATTAGCAAGATTATGAGGGGAAAATGTTAACTGAAGGTACTTGAATTGAAAGGCAAATCAAATGTCAATTGAAGAACATTTGTGATTAATGGAAAAATAGGGTTTTCATCTTGGTAGAAAAAAAAGTATACTTAAAGTTCTTAAATGCAAACTAGTCCCTCACCCATTACTGCAAATAAACTATATGACCTTAGATCTCAGAATCGAAAACTTTCGAAAAATAATTATGTCAATCTATAAAGGTATTCTACATGACGGCAAAATAATGCACTATTCAACATGGCTATACAATGACCACAGTGTCTCAACTTACACCCATTAATGTATTTAGTTTCCTGTTTTTCCGAAAACATCTTTCATCAAATGAAAAACTGACATCCAATGCGATTCCCATTCATAAAAATCTGGCCATTCATAAAATGTGTGGGTGGCGAGAGAAATGAAGATGACAGTACAACAGTCCATTCTTGAATGAGCCCGTTTGTCACAGTTGCGGTATAAGCCGTTGAATAACTGTGTGTATCACACCTACTGAGAATATGATAGCCGTATCTCCGACTCATTTGCATTCATCACACTCTGGTATCCGGCACCGCCACTCTTCACATCCCCACCTCTTTACCTCCCAGTGGAATGTGGCCTTGGTGCGTCCACTCAACCATTGCATCACCTTATACCCCTTTGACATAAAAATGTCACATACCTACAACAAGGTGCTTGTCCCAGTTTAGTTTATGGATTCGTGGTTTTAATTTAAATGAGGATACATACAATCCAGGCTTTTTAAACGTCAAATATGCTTCCCCTAAATCAAATCCACTATTAAACAATTTTTAAATAATTGCTATCTTATATAGTAAGGTACTCATTAGAAGCATTGTTTTTTAGCAACTCTACTAACAATTTAAAAGGAATTATTATCTAATAGTATAGAACTCAATAAAGTAAAATATGTTTACCCTATCAAATCCACTAACAATTTAAAAGGAATTATTATCTTATAGTATAGCATACATCATTTTAATTATAATTATCCTTCAAAATTAATTATCATAATTACAATTTAAATGCATACACGGCAACAGGAAATGTACCACTATAGAATAACACCCAATAATTTCAAACCTGTTGATTTACGCATAATGTTGGCATTCGGCGTTGAAAGACGATTTATAGAGATGTGAAACATGGAATTATACGGATGGGAGCTTTAAAAGAAGAATGGTCCTTTAATTCATCCCTATAGTTCTGCAGCTTTGGGCCTGCCCTATAGGTGTCTGTTATAGCTATGTATGCAGGCAAGTTCTCCAATTGTCACATCGAATGAGTCCCATCTCCGAACATGTCTATCTCATGAATTGCAACCCCTCATTTTGTGCTCTCAACGCTAATCCCATGCTTTATAGACCTGTCTTGGGTGAGAATAAAGGCAATCGTAAACTATGTATAAGAACATGCAGAATCCGCCTGTATAGTCCTTGTAGTCAGTCTGAACCATACCAGAATAAGACCTCAACTGGTTGCTGTTGATCGTGAAGAATATAATTTTGTGAAAAGAAACGAAAAATAAATTCTAAAATATTTCTTAACTCACAAAAAAAAAAAAAATTCTATCCTGATGGAATTATTGTTAACCATGAAGAATTTTTGTCAAAATAAAATCAAAATACATTTTTAAATATTTATTTAAAACTCGCAAAAATATTTCTTTCTATATACTGAATGAGAAATGAATACCAAACAGTATAATAATATGCATCTTTAGAATTTTTTGGAGAAGAATAAAATCTATATAGAAATTGTGTCCTTTTATGTACGTACATTTTAAATTAAATCGCCACTGTAAATGACTGAATATTTCTTTCAGTATTTCATTTCTCTCAAGAAGGCCTCAGCCACAATTTGTACACATAATGTAACTATTTTTGAGAGAAGACAACTGTAAGTGGTTCACTGTCTTATCTTATGTTCTTGATTACATATTTTGAAAGGAATTGTATGTAGTTTACACTGGTACAATGCAAATTGTCATACGTGTTCTACTATAAAAATTATCAAAACCTCTTTTTCTAATTTTTCCTCATCTTTTGAAGTCAAGCGTATCCAACGTCTCATTGACAACTATGCTGATTTATTACATTTTTAATTACTATTTAACAAAACATCAAAAAGTAAAGTTTTATTGGCAAAACAAAAAACCTCAATAAATTCTCATTTGATCTAAACATTTATCAAACCCAACATTCTTCTTCTTCACACACTCAGCAAGCATGCCGAACTTTCTGAGCAATTATTCTAAAGAGACAGGGCTGTTATATGTCCTTTTTACTGCAATGCAATGCCTATGTATGTCGTCACCGGTCTGTTTGATTTGACATGTCGTCATGGACTACAACATGATTCATATGAATGTCGTCACAGGTCTGTTTAATATTAAATGTTCTATTTATGTCGTCACAGTTCCGTTTAATTTGACATGTCGTCACGTACTGCAACACAAACCTACCTATTCCATTCCACCATAAACAGGTCACTGTGGTATCACAAAATTACTTCAGAAAACAGTGTTAAACTTTATCTCAAAGAAAAAAAATATATAACCTGTATTAATTTTTACAAAATAAAATTAAAATTAAGTTGTAAAATAAATAACTGTGAGAAGTAATTTTATATTAAATTCACGAACAATTACAACAATTCCACAAATAATACAATAAGTGTGCTACATTCATCAACCACAGCATTCTTCAAGTTGCTTAAATCTCAGCATTGGTGTTACAGTGTACTTATGATGGAAAAATGATGTGCAGAATTGCTTCACATTTGATTGGCTCTCTCATCAGCCACTCTAATTTGATTGGTTCTTATTGAAATACACTCACAACTCAAAGCAATATACATTCTCACCATGAGTTGGACAAACCATTTTGGTATTTAAAGTCAAATTAAAAAAGTAGTTGATGACATGCCTTGATATGACAACTGGGGCCATATTCACGAAAGGTTTTAAGTCAGTATTTGTTATATTTGGTCATCGAAAATTTACTTAAACCCTTTCGTGAATACCACCCCAGGTGCTGTTTATTTTTATTTCAACAATTTGAAAAATAGAGGATTATATTTTTTCTTGCAATGTGTTTTAAAGAAAAGACAATGAGGATGAAAAACCGTTGTGACACTGTAAAGAAAATTGCTATTGTTTTCTATGTCAAGTTGAACTTCTTTGCACTAAACTTCTGTGTCTTACTGAACAACCTCTAGAGCAATTAAATTTTGATAGGATAAAACCACAAGAACATTTGTACATTGGATCTATCAGAGATTTAACAGGGATTAAATGTATGATATTTTCTTAAAGTATAAATATACACATGCATGCAGACACACTGACACACTACACACACGCAGACACAGACACAGACACACACACACACACACACAAATTACACAGGAGATGAAGATGTCAAATGTGACATTCACCTCAAGTAGATAACTCCCGAAATAATAATCCTCCAATCCTCCATTTCTATTTCAGTTTCTGCGAAATAAAACCTCAATCTAAATTTGACAGCCTGGTTACACGTCATATCCTTTCGTTGACTTCCCACTTTAACTCTTGATGAAATAACATTAAAATTACCCTGAATCCGCCTTAATTTCATCCCTATTTTTTCTCACTTAGTCTTCGGATTCCTGTTTTTATCGACATTGCTGCCAAGACACCACGAAGACCAATACGAGGATATTGCAAAAATCGCTACCTGACCCACAATGCACTCATGCCAAAATGATGTCACGGACAACAGGAAGTGACCTCAATTTCTCTGATTTGTCCGAAATGACAAGTTAATCACCCAATGCTGCGCGGCGTGGCAAGTGTCGAGATTGTCAGGGATAAAAGGAGGGTGCTTTTCAATCGAATCACAGATTGCCCTAGGAGACTGTTAACAATGTGACACATTAGGACGGGACTGCAACTAAACTGGATAGTCCTCATCAATGGAACTGCAAGATGCTAAAAAGTAACAATAAACTTCTTGTTTATTTTTTATTTTTAACAAATAATGATAAAAAAGTATTTTAAAATAAAATTTTAATAACAATAAAAATAATAATATTCTTTTCAAAAATATTTTGAAATATTAATTAGAACATTATGCATGTAAAAGTATATTTGAAAACACATTCTAATTAACATTGGTCAAAGGTTAAATTGACTTAATGACCATGATACTCAATAAGTGTAGTAATGATCATCAAGATCTCTAGTATAATTATTACAAAAACTTCTGATAATAAGATCTAGTCTATTTTTATATTTATGAATTCACATATAAATTAAATAATTTCCATCACAAATTAAATTTAATTACATTTAATTATTATTATTATTATCATTTATATTAACACAATATCATTATTATCATTATTATCATCATTATCATCATTATCTTTATTATCACTATTACTCCTAAAAATAACAATTCACCATGAGGAAAAGACTATCAGACTGAATTAATCCGACACAACTCAATGCCAAACTAATGTCATTAACCAATGATAACTCATGTCTACACAGGTACGTTATCAGCGAAAGTGATTTCACCCAAGACGATTGTTCCGGCCATCATAACATATTGTCAGAACTGACAGTGTAACGAGAGGCAGTCAATGGGCCAAGACGACGTTTTCATTTACTGTGAAAGTAATCTAACATCCATCCCCGGCATATACGGCCCAATTACTTTACTTCCCCTGATTCGCTGCCGTCTAAAACAGCGAACAGCATGAACGTTCATAGCTTAAAGTGATTATATTTTCCTCAAGACTAATAATAAGAGGAGAGGACGTACTCAAAGTTTGATCAATCCCCGTTTTGAGACAAATCAATTTGAGTTGAGAGCGTAATGTTTTCGCAGTCACATCTTAGCTTTGGTGTGGTAGAAGCAGCCTCACTGTGGCATATTGACTGAAGGCCGGCAAGTCGACTCGGAGGCTCCCTTTAACACTGACTTAACTTCGGCGGGATATTAAAAGTCACTTAGATACACTTACCGCAACCAGTGAGAACACAGTACATGCACAGAAAAAAATTAAACGTGAAATAAAAGAAGTGAAATTTGAATAAAAGTGTTTGAACTTCGTGTCCGGGAGAAATATTATTAGTAAAAAATAAATTTGACGGCAGACTTTAACGTCGATGAGATCGAAATGGAAATCATCGACAGATGGTCGAGTCTGAATGACGACATAGAATCCTGTGATTTTTCTATCTCGAAAAATGCTATTAAATTTGAAGATTTAAATCATTAAAAATTATCTCTATCCTTCTGAACCGATAGCAAATCATATTAATTCAAAGTTAGTCCTATGAGATTACATTTGGCATGCTCAGTAATTATCATAGAGGATACCAACATCAACTTTCTAAATAAAAATATTTTAAAAATTGAGCAAACATTAATTGCCTTAATAAGAAAATCATACATCTTGCATCCCACATCCAAAGTTCAGAATATATAGTTCCAAGTTCAGTAATTGATATTAATGAAGTTTCTATTTTAAGTGATATGCTTGTAATACTTTGAAAAATTATCTGTAGAACATTAATTTACCTAGTTAGGCCAGTAGCCAAGCTGTCTACAAATTATTCAAATTAGCAAATTTGTTGGGGTCTTAAATCACTGTAAACACATCTATCTCTTTCATAAATACTTAAATGTTGGTAAGATTGCTATATATTTTTAATTAAATTTTAACCAACACATTCTATACAGATAATAAGTAATGAAAATAGATTCTATGGAATTAAAGTTGGTAATAACATCAAATGTTTTTCTTCGAGAGGAATATATTTTCAAACCAAACAAATTCTGTCTGATAAAAACTTATCGCCATATTGTATGTGTTTCTTCCGTTCAGCCTTATATTTGTCAAAATAAACATTAAGACTTGCACAGTTTTGACAGTATCTAGGCCAAGAATAAGATTATATGTTTCAGATAACCCAAACAGCCTTTTGTTTTAACTGCAGCCTAAATGTTAGTTTTGACCATATACAAATAGTGGTTGGATCCAATTGTTATTACCGGTAGGTGGATTTTGCTTTTATCTTGTGACAATGATAGTTGCTGCTAACATACATCCATAATGATCGCATTTATGCTACTGTACATTTCTTTTTCTCTAAAATCTACTTCATAAGAGCCATGCCACCTGACACATTTAATTATTTTAACATGGTCTGAGCTGAAGAGATTGTTTTCATTAGAGAAACAAATCTTTTTTAATTTCTATGTTTTTGGTGGTTTTTTTTGTGGGAAATCCAACAAGATATGCAGCATATCGAGCTAATTGTTCAAAAGTATGATAATCACAAAAGTATGAAAATATTGTTATTTTAATTATTGAGATACAAATATTTTGGAGAAATAGAAAGTTGGTGAGTGTTCGGGTGAGACACAAGGGTTTAGGAAAGGTCCATTGAGGGTCTAGGAAAGGTCCATTTAGGGTCTTGCAAAGGACCATTGAGGGTCTAGCAAAGGTCCATTGAGGATCTAGCAAAGGTCCATTTAGGGTCTTGCAAAGGTCCATTGAGGATCTAGCAAAGGCCCATTGAGTTCCTTAGTGATAGTCTATAGAAGGTCTAGCAAAAACATATTGAGGATCAGTGAGTGTCTAATGAGCATCTTGTGAGGGTTCAATAAGGGTCTAATGAGGATCTTGTAAGAATCGAATAAAGGTACATGGATGGTCCAATGAATCCATGGAGGGTCCAGTTTGAGTGATCCCCATATTTGTACAAATGTCTCTAGTGGTCTCCAG
>JAUTBX010140966.1:1744-21368 GCA_032361465.1 Lepetodrilus tevnianus | reverse complement strand
AGTGGTCTCCAGCATTGCCATGGCCAGTGGAAGCAATTACAACACAAATGTTGGAATGTCTCTGTCAGTAGGCGCCATCAAAGAGATGCTACATTCCTGACCACTGCCACACCATGGATAATTGGTCACTTAGTGATAGGATGATGTATTGCTCAATATATCATGCTGGACATCACACACAATATACAACACTGAATAATTATATCAAAACATTGGAAATGATAACCAATTAACACAAAACACTCCAAAATCTACTAGAGGGTTTCATTCTGACAAATATGAATGTTGAATGTGAGACAGTATAACAATAGTATGTTTGGCTGTCCAACTTTCCTTGTGTAGTGGCCAAAACATTTAGCGTCCACAACCTACACAAGTAGATGACAAGATTTCAAAAGAAATATTTGTTTCTTTCCTACTTCATCATCTGTATGATTAAAAGAACAAATATTTGTTCACGTACCTGTTTTTGTCTACAGTCTTCATCACAGAACAGTAAATTTCCTTCATTGGATACAATCTGAAATACACAAAAAATAGAATTGATATTATATAATAGCTTTGTTATTATAATGTATATATAATGTAGCACTGTGGGCATGCTTTCGGGCATGGATTTGGCATAATATTATATAAATTGCACATTATCATTATTTTATCAATAAATTAACAAATGCTTTTTACAATGCATGCAAGTTCAACCTTCTCCTTTGATCTTAACATTGTAATACCATAAGACTCTGTAAAACAAAATAGATTACTTATTATAGTATTGTACAGAAATTAGCTATTTTTTTAAAGGAATGACGTCATAAGCCATTTGCTTTATGGCCTGATGAAGGTATGTGGGTTCACGTGAACAAATTCAATATAGCGCAAAGCCTACACTAGTAAGCTGCACACAATAATAAACTGTCCATCTATCCAAAATAGTAAACTTCCCAATGTCCAAAATAGTAAGCTGCACTCAGCGTCATAAACTGCACTCAGCCCACAACAGTAAACTGCTTACAATAGTAAGCTGCCGTCTGCCCACAATAGTAAGCTGCCATCTGCTCACAATAGTAAACTGCCAATAATTGCAAACTTCCCATTACCTACAATAGTAAGCTGCCGACAACAATAAACTTCCCAATGTCCAAAATAGTAAACTGCCCACAATAGTATTAGTAAGCTGCCCTCTGCCCACAATAGTAAGCTGTCATCTGCCCACAATAGTAAATGTCCAACAATTGTAAACTACCTATTGCCCCCGAATGGTGAACTGCCCACAATAGTAAACTACACACAATAGTAAACTGCCCACAATAGAAAACTGCCCACTGGCCACTGAAGTCAGGACAGTAGTCTGGGGAAAGCCCTACAATCGATGACTGTGAGGACAGAAGTGTTTGCTGAATCTTGCCACTGAGGTCAAAGGTCGCATCACTGGTCAAAATACCTGTGAGCTAGCGATGTCCACTCATAGCATCCAGGGTCAAAATAGCTGTCTTATGCTACTGTGATATCCTCATGTAGCTCGTGTCTCTGTTCAAACTATTCTTGAATTGCGACAACAGGTCTTCTATAATGGGCCATACAGTCCTGGGACAGTGTGTAACACAGTCAAATTTTAGGTGGTTCTCAAAGGAGGACCCACTTCAAATAAATATACAAAATATTAATATTTTCCAAAAAAAATAAAAATCTGTATTTCTTACAATATTTTATCCCAGTACAAGCAGATCAATGGACAAATCTGAATTTATTTTAAAAGCCAGTGACCCCAATAAACACTGTTCAATTTCATAGGCTGACTTCAGACCTACAGGGTCAGTCCGCTAATAGAAATGCCATTCCCATGCTCAATTTAAACTCCATCACAGACTCCTCCTTATACCCCAAGCATACGAACAAAATGTCCCACATTAGACTATATCAGTATATACCCTGAAGGTACCATCTCCGTTTACCTACCGTGATGCAATTATCTTCCCAATCACGATTAGATCTGATTTGATTGCGAGGGGATTAGGCTGATGTTCGAGCGCCGATAAAATAAAATAAAACCAAATCCAATTCAAAGTTATTTAACTCTCAAAACCCACGGCGACAACTGAAACTCTATGAATATTCATAATTTCCAAATCGGTACACGAAACAAATCCCCCGATTTACGAAGACGATAAGTAGATAGTAATGAGATTCGACAGCCTGAAGATGAAAGAATTAGTCCAATATTAAACAGATGGAGCGGATAAACATAAACAGACACTTCGTTTATGGCTTGCTGATTGCTTATGGGGGGAAAAGTCATAATAGTTTTAATGGTGCATACTCAAACAGATAATATTGATATATAAATACATGAGTTGTAGTATACATATTTCCTCATATGGAGATGGAAGTGGGTCATAGGGCATTCAATCAGCGTTGACAAAGATGTACTGTGTCCCAAGTCAATATCAGATTGGAAAAAGATGTCACTTGGCAACTGGTGGGGAAATGGGAAATATGGAAGATATAGGTGAGACAGCACGACGGGCTACTAGGATTTCGATCTATACACAGTCCAATGCACTTTAATTATTAATATTTATGAGGAGACAGAATGAGTATCATGTATATGATCTTCGCAGGGAAGAAGATATATTTGAATAAAATTACGAATGTTTCTATACTAGGATAATTTTCAATACAGTGCCTAAAGCTACAGAAATAACAATAGGATGTAATCATTTAAGAATGTTCATATTTTTATACACAAATATAATATCAAGAATGCTTCATTAATTTAGCCATGTACAAGTAGTTCAATCATAGATCACACATCACATACATTATTAAATGCTATACAAATTATGTTATTCAATATCTTATAACATTTTAATGAATACTTGTCAAATTGTAAAATAAAAGCAGCTCTACACCCCAATTTAAAAAAATAAAAATAAAAAATAACATAAATTTAAATTTGATATTTTGTTCTCTGATCTAAACTTAAAATATTTGATCAGTTTTTGAAAAAACACAACACAAAGAGTGTGAAAGAAGTGAACTGCTTTACTATGCCTGTACACATTTATCCCACATAATAATATTACCCCTAGAAACCTACCTACAACTGTGATGAACAATGACAACTGAAATTCTTGTAGACACGCTACATTCAAACTTATCACCAGGGGTTTCACAGTTTGCTTCTAGCAAAAAAAATACTAAGGGAAATTCAATATCATAAACCTTTGTTTGGGTTTAGCATGAAGTGAACATTTTGACATGCAATTTCCAACATGCCCTGGCTTCATATTACAAATATACGTATACGCTGGCTTCCTTTTGATGAAAGTTATTAAGTAATATTTTATTAAAAATATTTTTAGTTATCTTTGCTCGGGGACTGACATTGGCAGCGAACACTTGATAGATCTGGATCACAGCTAATTCCTGAGACTTCTGGATCCCTAAGTTGTAGAACATCAAAGTCTATAGATGGTAAAGTATTTAGAGTACAGGCTTAGTTAGGATGGTTAGCCGAAGTGGCTCCAGTTCTATAGTCTCCAGTTCTATAGTCCAAGCTAAATGGCTCAATGTATAGCATAAAGGAATTGAGGACTAGCGGAATTTTAAGATTTTTTTTTTTTTTTTAATTTATGTATTGTCACTTATGAGGACTATTGCTCCAAAAAGTTAACTTGTACAAGACATGATGTTACTCAAAAAAAATAATTAAAAGCTAGTAGATATTTTGGACATACAACTGTAACATATTATTTTAACAACAAAATAATCCAACCATAAATTCATGCTCCATTTACTCTAAAAGAACATGCAGTCACATTGGAAGAAAAACGGCACCAAATTCCTCAAGTTGTTCAGAAAATAAGTAAAAACCTTCCCTACAAAATATCTACCACCTTAATTTATTTCATTGATTATAAAAGGGCAACAGAAGAACTAATTGTTCCACTGCTGATTGAGGTTTAAATCTTGCTCTGCCAGGCTTCCAGGAGCAATGAGTTCCATGCCATGATAAAAATCGAGATTAGACATGTTGGACCCCTCCAACGAGTAGAACAGTTCGGCCCCAGTATCTGCAGCACATGCACCGCAAAGCCGCATAAGCCTCCAATGAAAAACTGAAATCCTGTTAATTAAGTCCTTTTGATTGTTGCAAAAACCTCCAATGGACGGCGAGGCCAGCCAACGGGATACAGTGAAGAGAGCGTGAGGGTAAGTTGTGGAGCTTTGCGGTGCCGCGATTGTCACTCCAGAGGCTGTCACCGTTCAGACGCTTTAAGATCCCGAGACCATTTGCGGAATATCAAAGAGGCATCGGGATGAAGGCAATTGTACCACTGTTTCTCCAAACAAAGACTCTCTCAATCAATGGGAATCTAAATTCAAACGCAATGATGACTTGCCCTTGCCGCTTCTCCCTCGTTAAATGTCATCGGGTTTGCGGTTACCCGGCGCTGCCCTATGATATTTAATGCTGTACTCTGTGTTGTCCGGGTCTTTCGATGCATCACACTCGGTCAGGGATAGCAATCGGTGCATTCTTTACTCTTTAAAATTCTTGAGTGTTCAAATCGGAAATTAACATTCATTTTTTTTTCTCTTTCATTAACTACAGCTGAGCAACATCGCTTTAGATACAACATTTCAAATGGGTTGCCACTAATGTTTAAGTGAAGATAATTATAAGAGAATTATTGCGTTTCTGGTCTTCTGTGATATTGAAAATTACATGGATGTTACCAAAATCCAATTTCATATTGCAATTATGCTTGACATACATGAAAGATTCTCTTAAATATTCAATTGAAATGTACTTGCCACATGAAAGTGCAACTAATAATAATAATAATAAATGATGATGATATGGTGATGATTATGATTATTATGATGATGATAAAATAATAGTAATAATAATGATACTACTACTACTACTAATAATAATAATAATAATACTACTACTAATAAAATATATATAATAATAATAACGTCCACATTCATATTATGCCATATCCATGTTTGAAAACATATATCATAGTGCTGCAAATAATTGTTATTGTGTTCACAATAAGGCAGCAATGGCACATAATGATATTTACAATAATACTGCTACACTGGCCATTGGGAAGAATTTGATAGCAAAAAGCCCAGCACCGCACCTCTAAGTTTTATAATAGACTGCAGCTATTATTGTAGGTGTGTGCATCAACACAAACCCTGAGTGGGTCAAGATCCCATTTGGCGCCAACATAACTTGGCCTTAACTGTATAGTAACAGCTAGCTATAGCTATCCAGCAGTGCGCTCCAGGTGTGCTTAGAACTGTGTCAAGGTCCATACTGTGGTGCCGGTCTGGTAGCAGCTGCTGTATACAGCACTGACCCAGAGATCTTCAGGATCCATGTTGAGGATCCTGTTGAGATCATTAGATCATTGGGGATCCTGTTGAGATCATTGAGGATCCTGTTGAGATCATTGAGGATCCTGTTGAGATCATTGAGGATCCTGTTGAGATCGTTGAGGATCCTGTTGAGATCATTGAGGATCCTGTTGAGATCGTTGAGGATCCTGTTGAGATCGTTGAGGATCCTGTTGAGATCATTGAGGATCCTGTTGAGATCATTGAGGATCTAGATGTATTCCCCAAGATCCAGGTTGAATGAGGATCCATGTTGTCATGATCATTTTGATAGGGGTTGTGGCTCCTAATGATCCAGGTTGAGGATCTATGTGGAAGATTCAGGTTGATAATCCTGGTTGATCGAAATTTGAGGATCCTGTAGAAGATCCTTTTGAAGATCCAGGTTGGAGATCCTGGCTGAATATCATAGTTGAATACCCCATTTAAAGATCCATGTTGACTGTGACTTAGAGCATCCAGGTTGAGGATAATCTTGGTTTAGGATATAAATTAAGGATCCATATTAATTGTCATTTAGGATCCATGTTTATTCTGGTTGAGGAAAGGATTCTAGTTTATGATAAACTTGACTTAGAATACAAGATCCATATTGTCATTATTGAGGATAGTATTGTTCAGAATCTGTACTGAGGATCCCAGGGTAGTGGGAGACCTCCTGACATTCTGACATTTGTCACGTGATCAACCAAACAGCTGCTTAGCTTCACGCTCATGTCGAGATCTGGCAGTGAGACACGCCCACAGTGCTACACACCATTGCCCTATACACTGCAGGTTCTTTTAAAAATCCACATGGATTTTGTACCTTAGACATAAATAGATTTTCTCATGATATGTGCAAGTTATTTATCAGTTTATTGTTTTGCATCACAGCAGGTCTCTTTCACCCATTGTCACAATAACAGACACGTCTACCTTTCATAATCTACCCTCCTATAAGTTAAAAAGAAATGTCACAATAACAGACATTTCTAAATTTCATAATCTACCCTCACATGAGTCAAATCCTGACAAAATTAGAAGAAAATCTTGTTGAAATTGCACAGGAATGTATTACAACATTCACATTGGACAAATCTAAGTCTGCCATGTTGTATTCACTACTGATTCACTATTAGATCTGCCTCTATATAACATGTATAAGATGTATATATATGTATCAAGCTTGACATTCTTCCTTGTTACACAGCTCTTGGCACTACCACGACACTTGTGCATGGAGTCTAGCGCTTACATAAACACACATTACTTTTTATCTATATAATATTAATTGAATATGCTAATGTTTATTGATGGAATGGATCTCATAAATATAAGGAATGAAAAGATTACTTAACGTTGACAAGATATCCATCTCATACTAATCACCACATCTACATCGATCTATTTCTCGCTCACAAACATTATTCAATTGGTATCACCTAGGATCTATGGTCACTCTACCAAGTTTTGCCCTGGGCATGCAATCTGGTCAACATGACCATCAAAACCAAATGTAGGAATCAAATTTACAGTTATTCTTGAATATATTATTCACGCAAATAACCAATATGGTTTATATTTGTTATTTGCGTGAATAATTTAGAGTCAAATATGCAGGTTTTGAACATCAGGACACTCATTTACGGTACCCTGGATTCTGCTTAAAGACATTTTATCACTATATTCCTGATATATATCACATTATGAGAGTTAACCCAGAAATCATGAAACTCGATGCCATTATGTAAATCTTTTCGCTAAATCAGACACATCTATTGATTACAGTAGTTAGATCTTAGTTAACTTGATCATACTTCACAATTTAGAATCATCACTGACCAAACACGCACCCAAACATTGTAAATATACAAAAAGTACACACAAAAAAGAATAAAAGTACAAAAACATATGTGATATAAGATGCCCCTATATTGATCACAGAGAGTCTTTTTATATATACAATCTACAAAGATAAACGTATCCATAATTGTTCGCTACTTTAAATACATGGAATTTATTGCATATATTTCTGACACATAATAGTTCACGGGTCAAAAGTGTGCATATCAGTCTTACTCAACACATCCCTAGGCCAAGAATGTTTATCTTATTCTCACCTCATTTACCAGCGACTGGCATATCTGTCTATCTACAATATACCCATGATAGCATTGGTCATCAATGACGTATGCCAGAATCTGATTTCCTGGATGCATAACTGAATGCCTTGATTTAACCATCTCAATGCTGGGGGCAACAGGAGTTGCCCTGTTTCATAGTACTGTTGTTGAGGATGGGTGTAATAATAATAATAATAATAATAATAATAATAATAGCAATAATAATAATAATAATAATAATAAATAAAATAATAATAATAATAATGATGTATACATTAATAGTGCACCAAATTTTCACTTAAAAGCACTATCATAGCATTACATTATTACCAAAGATTCCATTCCATAGAACGATTATAGCACTACCAGTACAAGAGTACTAACTCCTATACGCATCAGCATGCCATTATTTTCCTGTTCAACTCCCTGGGGAGTATACAAGTTTGAGCCTTGTCCCGACTGGAAGTAACAGGAGTTTCCCCATTAATTAAGTGTTTATGGTTTGGTCCGTCTGCGAAAGCCTATCTAACAGTACACACACACTTGCTATGCAGGCTACTCTTTAAAAACAGTTTTTGTAGTGATATACAACTATTTATGACCATTACAAACAGGATGTAGTATATTAAGACAATATTTACACAAACGTGCCATCGACTGTTCAGATGCCAGTACCCTGGAGTCATGAATTTCTAATGACGTAATTTCTCCAGAGTGGGGTCCCGCCAAATAGGATGCTAAATTAGCCTCCTGCGAACTTTTGAGATTATACCAGCATACTACTACTGGTGAGGGACACCATATGGTAGCGAGGGCATGTACCGTTAATTGTCTCTCTTCATTAAACCCATGCTGATTGGCTACGTTATTAACCCTATCTGTCTGGAATAAACGTAACATATGGGTTATTGACCAGAAACCCAGTGCACGTGATGATCATTCAAAATAATAAGGGCTGGACAAAAGCTGGTAGTAATAGTATATGGATACGGTAATTGAATAACAAATAGTTTGTAGACAAGTGGAAATAATTAAATGGAGTGGACAGATATGGCGTAATAGACTCCATGAGCAATAGATGCTGTATGACGATGGACAGAACTTCCAGCCAATCACAGTTCATCAGCAGTTTGCACTCAAGTACGTGAAACCATAAGGGTATATTGCTCTGAGAGATGATTTCTGTGATAACACAGTTGTTTCATCAGTGTTTAAAGGATGCCAAAGCAAATAGTATTCAACAAAAATGTACTTATTTATTTCAAAATTCCAAACATTTCAACAGCATAGTTTTCCATTTTAGCTACCGTACCTCTTAAAGTCTCAGATTTTAAAGAAATTTGGAGAAAGATATCACCCACCCGTGAATATATGTGTACGTATGTAATGTATAATGTATGGGTTCCTTACATACTTACACAGTAGGGATTAAAACGTGATGTACCGATAAAAACTTCATCAGACTAAAAACCATAGACCGCACAGGTATAATCATCAGCCATCCCAGACAAGATGGAAACGCTATAGTTTGACCGAGATTTCCTAATTTACAAAATTTAAGTTAACCAACTTTATACTTGGACAAATGTTTCAATGTATTGAGAAGCTGATGACATTTTGACTTACATTTAGCTGCAATATACCGACATGACCAGTTGTAATTTAGTGAAAACAGAACGGTCTATTTTGTAAGGCTTTTGAGGACTGCGATAGCACGGCCTGAAATTGGGTTCCGTTAATGGAGTGAATACCCAAACCAGTGGTGATGTCTGAGCTCAAGCCCCCATAATGATCTAGTAATTAAGGTGACCGGTTATTCGTGGAATTGGCAGCGCATTGTATGGGTTACATTGGGACATTTGTATCAAGTTGGTAATTGGGAAGAAACCTCAACGCTAAAGAGACTTGATACAATCTGCAAACAGAATTTGTTCAGTTTGATAATATCAGAAATGATGTAGAGTCTATGTTTGCAAAGTTTGGACACAATAGTTTTTTAATTTCTCATAAATATGTTTCAATCTTGTAAAAATGGTAAGCAAATATAGATAATTATATAGATAAATAGTTAAAATGGTAAGTTAAACATGATCCAACGGATTCAAGGTACTACAGTATCCAAAACATTAATAAAAGCAATTAATGAAAATTGAATTAATTTAATTATACCTGAGCTATTTACAATAATTAACAACAATGAGTTTGTTGTTGTCATATCTTTAATCATATGTCAAAATACTGTAAACATTGTAAAGCTGGTGATATTGAATATACTGTAAAGCTGGTGATATTTAATACAGCAACATACCTAACAACCCCCAGATTGCACATATATCTGCTTTCATTAGTAAATATGAATCACTATGTGTATTAAAACAATAAACTATATCTGCAACAAAGACCAACAATCTGATATATAGTGACAACATTCTGTTTCGAAAACCTAATTATGTAATAAAGTGAACAACAAAACAATTTACTACAATGATTGCGTGTTTCTGACACCATTTCAAAGGCTTCGTGTGACTTTGTCATGTCATAAGACGTATAAGAAATGAGAAATCTGCAAACATGTGTGTCTTCTTCTTGACAATTCACGACGATAAATTATTCAGCGTATTGGAGATTATTTCTTTTTCTGATTTATATGTCTTCACTACGGCTTCTTGCTCAATCAGAGACATATCCAATATATGCGAAACAAATTAGATGAAACCAAGTAAGAACTACTGGAAACAATAAGGTGACAGGAAGACATTTGCCAGGCAAAGATATGTAGGTGAATAAGAGAAACGTGGATGAGCGCATATGGCAATAATAATGACACGATCACAGATGGGATGACGTATACTGATGTATCAACTTTCATTCACAATTATATATCAATATCTGAGTGCTGTTTGAGATGGTCGATTCTCAGAGCGCAGCTGTTGACGACATTACTTCTTAATCATGTTAATTGTAGTCTCTATCTCTATCTCTCTCTTTCTGTCTCTAATAATAATAATAATACTAATAATGTGCATATTTATAATGCACCAAATTCATGCTAAAAAGATACTCACAACACTGCATTTATTGGCCATCTCTAGTTTGCCTCAACATAGAGGGTTAAATAACCCTCTTAATTCTTCATGTTAGAAGCAACCGGAGAGAATGTTAAACATTTGGGGAAAATGTGTTAACTTCAGCAGGCAAAGCATTAATGATTTGCAAAATTTGGGTTTCATTTAACAGGAAAAGGGTTAAATAAGCACTTGCTAAATTCTGTGAATCATATTTATAAAATGTAACATTTTATTATCAAAATACTCCAATTTACCATCTACTGGTAATACTGTACAATATTGTGCTTGTAGATGACATTTCCGAAAACCTGATCAGAATAAAAACCAATTTGGTCTATAGATGGCTTTAAAGCAGCTCACTAAGAGGAAATTATAAAACAACATTTGTCACACGCATTCATTCATTCATTGTATCACGAAAACATTCACAATGCAGTGACAAAATCCAGTTCTAGATTTTACAATTGGAAAGAGCCAAATGATAACAACACAATTACCTTATAAATAATGTTGTGAGAATGCCAATATAGAGCGGAAGTGCTCTAGTAGTTGGGAGGAAAATGGGAGCAATTTGTGAAAATGTTAAATTATAGCCTCTCTACCATGTCTTCATACCAAACCATGTCAGGGTTATTTGGCTATAATAGCATGTTTTAATGGATTAATAGATTTAAACAGGATAACACATGTATGGTCCAATTACTCTAGAGACATATTTGGTTGCACATCATTGGCCATATAGAGGAAAATACTAGCAGAGAAACTTTAAATATTTTTAGAATAATATAGTTTGCAATTTGAAGGTTAATGTATTTAAAAAAACGTACATATCTGAAATGTTTGCTTATCGATTGCTCAAAGAAATAAAAAAAAATATATATATATAAAAATACATATGCTTTGACAGTTACTGAATGAAATCGTATGCTTTTAATTTGGAGGCTAATGTATTTCAACAAACGTTCATGTTTGCTTATCGATTGCTCAAAGGAAAAAGGTGAATAAATAGGGTATGTGCATAGAGAGAAAAAAACAATAAAATTGTCACCATTTCATTCTAATTCATCCTTTGACAGTTACTGAATGAAATCTTGGACATTTCTGCCAGATTCCTCGACCAGGAAATAGTATTTATTCACACCAGAAAGAAGACAGATCTGGAATTTTGCTGTAGAGCACTTGGGCGAGGCTATCGTGGAGAAAGCGTCTAAGAAAATATGTCCACTGTCTATGCAAAGATATCCCTGGAAGAGCCGCTATGGCAGGAATTTTCCTACAAAGTAGTGCTAAGAAACTGACAAGTGGAAGATCCATTCAGTTAGGTTCTTGTTGTTTAAATAATGAAATAAACACATCAGATACAAGGTTGCAATACATGTAGCATTGTTGCATTTGTTAAACAAAGCTTTGAATGAACGAGAGCTCAGGCAGAGGTTAAACACTGTCATGTAGTAAGTCGTCTATTGAAAACTGAATATAACCAACATACATAACTAACTACTGCAATATGCTAATAATGCTAAAACAATTAATAAATGAAATCCAATGTTGAATATGTCAATTTTATGAGAATTAAAATGATTGAAAATAAATCTCAATACTTCACGTTTTGTAGAAAATAAATCAATAACCCATGATTATACAACAGCTTTAGAAGGATATAAAACCAACACTATCACACCTTAATTGGTCATTTGATGATTTTATGACATTCTGATCAGTTTGAGAGGATTACGTTGTCAAACTCTAGCCATAAGGTCACGCGTCGTTGCTAAAAACAAAATCAATAAAATAAGCAGCTGAGAAACTAGCTTCACTTTTAACATTATGTAAACCCCAAATCTTCAAATCTTTACAAGTAATAAATATTTTTTTAGTGCTGGGTGAGAAAAACCCAACCCAATCCACTCATTTTATGGCCGAAAACCAATCCGCTTATGTTTTTTAACGACCGAAAACTGATGCTTCAACCTCATTAAGCCTCCTAAACACGGATCATCCCTCGCCATCCAAACTACCAATTAACTAAACATAATATACCCTAGGTGAGGTATTGGATGTCCAGCCATGACACGTCAGGAGAGTATGTTGTAGGTAAAAGCATCAAGGCTGTACCCATCTGATGGATGTCTCCAAGTGTCTTCAGGTTATCAAGTAGAAACAATCTCTGTACCTGCTCCGCAACGTCTTGGAAACTTGATCAGACACCTGTATTTCGATACGATTCATTTCCTGTCTTTAGAAACCAAGTGACCCCTAAAATACAGTCTTAAATGCTGGAGCAAACTACCGAAACTCTGTACTATTGTTGGGTGACGATAATCAAAAGGTAACTTGTAACTCTTTGCTGATAGCTATCTAAACTAGGACATATTTATTGTTAAGGGCATAGGCTAGGAAATTCCTTTAAAAGTGACCTCAATCTTCCTAATACAAATTGTACCTCTTTCATGGTCTCCTTGCGGGGAACTAGAAAATAGATCCATTTTCCTTAAATGTATGATGTAAAATTGGTGCCCACTTCCATTTGAACTCATTCAATAATGTTGTACATGTACATGTATTTCTAAATATTGACAAGTGTATAGAATTCATATTATGTTATGTTCATTTGTTACAATATACAAGATGTTAAAATTCAATTTAATTATGGTAATGCAACTATTATTCTAACTTAACTTAAAAAAATATGTCTGTTTCTTATTTTATTTCTCCTTAAAACTTTCATGAATAATAAATTCATAACACTTACAAAAGGAATTAATGTGTCAAGTTGTTATAGATACCCTTGGGAGCCTTTTCTCGAAACGTTTTTATGAACTTCTTAGCCTAAGAACATATACTACCTGAGAACAGAGTGATGCTCATAGTATGGCTACAAACTCTTCTTAGGCTAAGAAGTTTTGAAAGTACATTTCGAGATTAGGCCCCCGAATTTGCAAAGCAAACATGCATATCATTGGGGTGGGTTTTTTTTTTATTGGGGTGGGGTGGGTGATTGAACTAATGCTCTATGTCGCAGTGGGAATATTTCACCCATAGGCATATCATTAGGAGATGCAGATATACTTTGCTATAAAATGCTTTCCATATTCTCTAATGATAGTGCACTTGTTGCTCCTAGTCTAACCCCAATAATTGTATCATATATTTTATATATTACAGCACTTAAAAAAGGATAAGCTGGTAATATTCTATTTATTCTAATCATATTTTATTAAACATGTCATTGTAGACCAATACATATAGTGAATGAATTATTATTTTACGTCACAGCAGGAATCTTTCACCCATACTTGACAACCAATATTCAAAGCCGATTACAAGTCTAACCAAAAGACAATATGAAACTCATGCTGCAACCGATACAGAACTTTCCCAGCCCAAGTCCTGCTTGCATTATCAACTGGTGCCTATCTTTCTTGACATCATTCTTGACTTCAGCAACACCATATTCCTGTCAGCTCCTGTGGGAGGAGGAAGAGTTGGAGGAGGAGTTGGAGTTGGAGGAGGAGGAGGAGGAGGTGGTGGGGGATAGGAAGGGAGGGACTTTCCATATCAAAATGTCAGGCCCCTCCAATGAGTGAATTTATAAATGCAAGTTGCAGTGGGAATCCAAAGTGGTGTGAGGCCGGGAGAAAGCAGTGCCAGTGCAGCACCATGAGCACATGGTGTGTGTGTAGCAGCTGCTTCTGCGGTGGCATGAAGGTCTCCTCAAACAGCTGAGACTTCCTGGGGGAATAAATGTGGGGGGAGGGGGATTGATGCTGAAGTTGGTGTGATGCTGAAGATGGTTGGGTAGGAATTTGTGTGCAGCTGCTGAAGATGGTGGTGTTATGCTGAAGCATGATGCAGGTGGTGTAATTCTGAAAAGTGTATGATTTTAGAGATGATAGTGTGATGCTGAATGATGCATCATGTAAATGTGGAGAGGGTGAAGATAGGTTTGATGTTGAAGATGGTTGTATGATGAGATATTATGGAAGAGCGATTCTGAAGATGTTTCTGACACTGCATATAACGGTGTGATGCTGAAGCTTGGAGTGATGCTAAAGATGGTGTGATGCTAACGATGATAGTGTAATGCTGAAGTGATGCCAAACATGATGGTGTGATGTGGAATGTGATGCTGAAGACTGGTATACTGCTGGGGGTAGTGGTGTGATAGTGGTGTGATAGTTCAGATGGTAGTATATGATGCTGAAGATTGTGGTGAAATATGGTAGGGTGATACTAGAAGTCTGGGCCAGTATTCATAAAGGGGCTTAAGTCAGTTTTTGATGACAAAACATATAGCAAAAACTGACTTAGCCTATAAATACCGGCCCTGGTGTGATCATAACATGATGTGCGATGTAGAACATGCTCATTAACAGAGTAGCATAGTGTGGAACATAATTGCTGAAGAAGGCATTGTGAGGTCAGGTATGACTGTAGGCTTAATAAATCTCCAAATGAGTAGAGAGTGATGAATATGGTAGGATGAAATTCATAGGGTGTACATAACCAGTGATAACCACACCATCATTATCAATTACCGTACTAATCTAAATACTATTGCATGGGTCACATCATCTAAGCTAATGGAAAACAACATACTAGTAGTTAATTGTTCCCGACTTAAAAACTGACAGTGGCCCCTGGGAGAAGGGGAAACAGTACACCCACTGGGTTCAGGAAAATATTCAAAAAATGTCCCTTTGACAAGTCGACACATTTTTAGAGAATGCATGGTTGGAATCCAACAGGAGTTATTGCAGTAACAGACATGAGTGGAGACCCCGTGACAAGGGCTGTGTGAGTCCTGGTCTGGTTTGAAGGCTGAACGGCTAGGACAGCTAGGACGTACAAAGGAAAGAACTAATAGAGCCCTCAGACAATTGAAAATTAAATTGTAATAGATCGTAGTTCTTGACACTTTTACATGTGTATGTTAGAGTCGTGGTGTCCTCGCACAATACGTGTATGTCAGAATGATGGTGTCGTAGCACAATGCAAGTCGTTACATGTGCAATGAGGGGTAGCCAGAATCTTAACTCTTTAACCATGTTAACTGATGTGCAAATCACAATGAACTGATCTGTGTTGGCATCTCTGGATTCCTTCAACAGTGAGAAGGTTAAATCATGATTTGGTAAAAATTCTCAAAAGCAACAAGTACAACCACCACGTACAAGAAATGAGGTAAAGACATACAAATCGATTAGAACATGTTGTGAGAGACTATCTTATGTAATCTACTTAATTTGGAACGCTTTGATCGAAAAACATATTAAAGATGAAAAGCATCCCATGTAAATTAATAATTTCACTCTTAATTTAATTAAAGAACACTTCGACCGAGTAATAGCCTGACGAAGAAAAAAAATGCAGTCATAACACTTTGAAATATCGTTCGTAGTAAAAAAAGAAGATAAATCTAGACCAAAGATAAACCGTGCTGCAACATCTTTAGCCTTTATGAACACGAACATATTATCATTAGCTCTGCAGGTAAAGGAAAATGTTATCTTTCACGCACATTACTATTGGGTCACGAAAGCCTACAGTTTCCAGACACAATATAACCGATTTAAAAAAATAAATGTGCAAGCCTTTTGCATTGCATTTTTCTCTTGCTTGCTGTTACAGTGCCCGTGATCTCTGCTTGCTGTTACAGTGCCCGTGATCTCTGTTTGCTGTTAGAGTGCCCGTGATCTCTGCTTGCTGTTACAGTGCCCGTGATCTCTGCTTGCTGTTAGAGTGCCCGTGATCTCTGCTTGCTGTTAGAGTGCCCGTGATCTCTGCTTGCTGTTACAGTGCCCGTGATCTCTCCCTTGCTGGGTGTCAGTCTGAAATCTGTGAGACTCGGAGACGGCATAATAAGACCATGTTCCCAGGACATTTCTTTCCTGGGCCATGTGTTGTATCTGTGTATATCTGAGCTCAGCCTGCACACTGACATAGCCTAGGAGTCAACATGGCCCCACAGAGGAGAGGACTGGGTCCACTGGGGGAGCACTGGATCCCTGGGGCAGAGGACTGGGTCCACTGGGGGAGCACTGGATCCCTGGGGCAGAGGACTGGATCCATTGGGGGAGAGGATTGGGTCCACTTGGGGAAGGTTGGATTAATTGGGGGAGAGGACTCGATCCATTGAGGGAGGAATACTGGATCCAATGGAAAGAAGACTGAGTCCATCGGGGGAGGATTGGATCATTTGGGGATTGGGGAGAGGACTGGATCCATTGGGGGAGGAGAAATGGATCCATTGGAGAGAAGACTGGGTCCATTGGGGTGGGTGGGTCCATTTAGGGTGGGGGGGGGTGTGAAGACTGGGTCCATTGGGGGTGAAGATTGGATCCATTGGGGGAGAGGATTGGATTCATTGGGGGGATATGACTGGGTCCAGTGGGAAGAGGACTGGATCCAGGAGGGGAGATGCAACTAAAGTAATCAGTAATGTAACAATTAACCTGGAAATGGTACATTTGAAATGTGCAGTTTCCTAATTAAACATTCCCAAGGAGATTCCATACCGGTACTTATGAAAGGCATAGATGCAAAGAAATGTATAAGGTTGCATATCTCAATTTTTCTTCCACTTTGCTGTCATGCTTGCACAAATTGTTTTCCTCCAAATACTTTTCAAAATCCAGTTATCTTAAAAACATTTTATTGTATTATATCTCATTAATTTATCTCAGATATATATAAAAATTATAATGAATGTAATTTTTTCATGCAAAATAAATATTGAACAGATTTTAACTACCTATTATGAAAACCTCGCTATTATTTGTTCAGGTAACCAACCATATTGAATCTCAGATTTTACACAATTTTTTTTTAATTCAATTTACTGAATGTTTGTCCCATTGAAAAACTGTGGGAAAAAACACAAACTTTGTGACTCACTTTCCTCCACTGCCTTATATTACACCCAGTATACATATTCCACAGTGGTTGTGGCGCCCCAAATTCAAACCCAACTGATGTGACCTATGGGTTCTCTCTCCGCCCTCACACCACCCCCAAACAGCAGGCAACCCATAAAACTATATAACTCCTACATCTGTGGCAGAATGGGAAGTCCGCTATCTACATCAGGATATCTCTGGGGTCGGATTCACTTGTCGCTCTGGTGTCGCGCACAAGGAATCCAAGCCACTGTGACCATGTTGGTTTTTGCCTCCCGAGAGAGCTGGAACTCTGAGACTCTCGGAGGAAAGAATAAACACCAATAGGAAGTTGACATAGGATTCTTGGCACTCCCTGTACACTATGTAGACAATGCCAATTATTAGCTTGTTAGTCACGCTCTACTTACCGATTTTGGAAGAAGTACCGATGTTGGAAGAGGTAGTACCGAAGAGTGATTTCAAATTATGGATGCAGTATTTTGTACTACTACAGTATACAGTGGTGTAGTACTAATGTTATCTGAATAATTACAATAAACTACCCAGTACTAGTAATAAAGTCAATTGAACTTAATTCCTATGCTTCAATGGGAAAGTGGAAGAATATAATATTTAGCATAAATTTATTGCTGTTTAAAATGAACTTGAACTAATGAAGGGTTTGGGCTGCTGCATTAATTAAGACATCTTTTAAAGTTGTAAAACTACAAATATAAAAATAAATAAAAAATAAAACAATGAAATTCTTATTATTATAATACAGTGTATATAATATGTTATAATATTATGTAGACCCTATGTCTACGGTATTCCAAATCTATAATAATATTTTTGTTAATATTTCTAAATATTGTATACCATAAAAGGCACTCATGATTATATATATTAGGGTAGACATATTAGTTAATACATATGTATACTAACATTTTTATATTGTTAAAACTATTTTACACCTAGTCTTCATATGCTATTGTCATTGATCGCATGTATTCTTTCTTTGGATATTCAAGTTTTGATAGCTCTCAGAAAGTTTAAAACAATTTAAAATTTGGGAAAAGGGGAAGTTCACAAAGACATGTCCACGAAAACATTAAGTGTCTGGAATGCCAAAAGACAATGCACAATAGGGGGGTATCTATGTAGGCAGGGGGATATGAAGATAAACCTCCTACACCGACGCTAAAGTTCTGACCGTTTTGCAAACAATAGGGAACAAATCGGGCCCGAGAGCAAGGACAACAAAAGTTGTGGCGAACGTGTACACTACGGAATATCTGACATTTCACAAGTGAATCACCACTGCTCGTGGATTCTGAGCTTAATCGCATTATCCGCAAAGTCTGTACACAAAGTTTTATTTGCAGGACAAGTTCCCCTCAGCTCGGAGACAGACGGGCAGTTGTTACAGACAGGGGCGCCTGGCCTCACCCCAGACACCAGCTTACAAACACCGGGCAACAAAAACATCACTCTTATATTGTAGTACAACCTGTCTGATCATTTAGCAATATCACACATTGCTCATGGCAATATTTCAGTCTCCTGGTCACCCTCTGTTGCAATAATAACATTATAATCACCCACAGTTACATTGGCTTATAACCCACAGCAACAGTTCTTCTGGAATAATAATAATAGAACTGACTGGAATAATAATAGAAAGCACTGAAATAATGATAGGACTCTGCATGCTATATGCGTATTGGGTTACAAATTATAATGAACAGCTGATCTGGCATTTTCCATTACCAACAGGGTTTTTGTGTCCAGGCGAAAGTTGGATGGAGCGTGACAGAGGGTTATCTCATATCTGATTATCTTTTCAGGAAATATTGTCACAGGTTCCCCCAGTGAAGTGACAGCAGCTCTATGCTGTTGGGCATTATTAGAGGAAGAATTAACTGGTATAAATAGCATGTGCTGTCACTCACCTTGGACACAAACTGTAATAAAACTTTATGACCCCATGTCACTTATACTTAATAGATTATTATAATCTGATGTACAGCAGCTGCACTTTAGTATTCAAATGCATAAAATCTAAAATTTTAGCTTTGCACCATAGTCTGCAGACTATTGAAAAAGATGGATAACATACAAATGTAATGTCACCCATGCCAGATTTAAAGATTTG
>JAUTBX010140855.1:2104-13557 GCA_032361465.1 Lepetodrilus tevnianus | reverse complement strand
GCTTCTGACCACACTATTTACACTCTCAGATTCTGCTTCTGACCACACTATTTACACTCTCAGATTCTGCTTCTGACAACACTATTTACACTATCAGATTCTGCTTCTGACCACACTATTTACACTATCAGATTCTGCTTCTGACCACACTATTTACACTCTCAGATTCCTACAAAGTTGTTCATATTGGCTCTGTTGACACTGTTCTCCCGGGACACAGACACCAGTGACATTCTGGAGCGGGTCGGGGAGCAGTTGGGCGCCGGAAGATACCGAATACACCCGGTGGAGGAGTCCGGACTCCGGAAGTAGACCCTCTCCGTCGTTTTGGACGAAACAGAACTTGCCGATAGACGTCTGCACTGCCGCTGTGTTCCGAGGTATGACCGACTCGTCCCATTGGATTCGCCGGGCTTCTTTCCTCGCCATCGAGACCGCAGGCAGCAACAGCATCGTTTGAATTCTCTTTTGAAATTTATCGTAAACATCCCTGTAAAAGACAGCGAGTGTTCACAGGAATGTCAATATTTCACATGGTCACCCTCTCTAGTTATCTAGAGCGAGCGTCCCTTCCTATGTCACAAGGAACAAGTGTACATATACTGCTGAGCGCTGCCTGTTTTTGTGGAGAATGGATTTCCACTTAAGCGTTGTTTAAACCATCTTTGCCATTTCTTGCGTTCTCGACGAAAGGCCGTCGTAAACATGCCTGCAACGAGAATGCACCCTATGGTAAATTTAACATATTGTTTTCGATCACTTTCTCGTTTCACTTTAACGGAAATATGTGTGTTGAATTTAAATCAGCCCATTGAAAAAAATGGATGTTTTCAATTTTAGAACGTGCAAAGAGCATGCACTATAATAGAGTAGGATGTCAGTTCTTATGCAGGCATGTACAACAACGACGCTAACTCCAGACAGAAGAGAGGCGTGGCATTACCCTTTACCTTCGTCTTCACATGGAGACTTTCACAAACCTCATGTGCAGATATGTGTACATTTATCTACATAGTTCCAGGTGAAATATGCTGTTCTTTAAGACGACACTACAGGAAGTAATGACATACTTAATGATTGTGTGGTTAATGAACTGGAATATAAAACACAGATGCAGAGATACTCACCTTCACCTAGAACATTAAGAGATCGGAAACTATGTAAGGAACATTCAAACTACATACTATACATCCTCCTTCCCTGACCACCAGCCACCACTCGTGTATACGTATAGATCAGTGATAGTTTGCCAACAAGCAATCCAGCATGTATATGTACACTGGCCACTGTGCTTCGCTAGATCATTGATACTTTGCCAACAAGCAATCACGGAATGGCTAAACATGTCTGTATTAACTTGGGGCAAACTGCTAGCATCAGTAGGCCTACTCTGGCAACAGTTCGGATAGGATGGGATGGAAGTGTGAGTTGACAGTAGGCAATTTGAGAGGCAGTTGTTGGTAAACATGACAATATCGACCAGTGAGGACTGATTCAACTCTAAACACACAGGAAGTAGCAGTGACTGTGGACAGGCAGCATGGTGTGTGTGTCTGTGACATGGTGTGTGTGTCTGTGACATGGTGTGTGTGTCTGTGACATGGTGTGTGTGTCTGTGACAAGGTGTGTGTGTCTGTGACATGGTGTGTGTGTCTGTGACAAGGACAAGCAACTGCATCGTGGTACTTAGGACGTGAGGCTTGGCTGGTTGTCAGATCGGATACCGACACAGATAGGTCACCGACACAAATAGGTCACCGACACAGATAGGTCACCGACACAGATAGGTCACCGACACACATAGGTCGATCACCAGGACAGTGTTCGGACAATTCCTGGCCCAGGTACAGATGAAGTGTGGCCATATAGATGTCATCAGGGAGCGAGGATGTAGCAGGAACTGGAGTTTGTGTAATTACGCATGCAACATGTGTCACTACTACTAAACCACCGCAATCATTCTCGTGACCGGTCCATAGTGCTGACAGTAGGCTACATACCATATAGTGCTGACAGTACATACCATATAGTGCTGACAGTACATAGCAAATAGTGCTGACAGTACATACCATATAGTGCTGACAGTACATACCATATCGTGCTGACAGTACATACCATATAGTGCTGACAGTACACATCATATAGTTCTGACAGTAGGCTACATACCATATAGTGCTGACAGTACATACCATATGGTGCTGACAGTACCTACCATATAGTGCTGACAGTACATACCATATAGTGCTGACAGTACATACCATATAGTGCTGACAGTACGCATAGTGCTTACAGTACATATATAGTGCTGACATATGGTGCTAGTTTCCTATTGTCACTGTGCCGTCAGGGAGCAAATTCGTATAAGGAGATTCATTTTGCCATTAGTGTTTCTCATCAAAACACATTAATCACATTTCAAGAACGGATTACACATACAGACAAGTTGAGCAATTCGTGTTCTCGATCTGAACTAATAAATAACTTTAAACCATCGTAATTATAACCGAGTGAAAGTGCAGACGTTATTTGTTACTATATAATGCGCGGGACCACCGTATTATATTAGTAGTACTTGCAATTGTACTAGACTAAGTATGCTCTCTGATGGCACCTTGAAGCTGGGCAATGTATGACGATGGCTATGATCAGGATGATCCGGTTCAGAGGAACTTCAGACTACATGGCACTACGACGTTTATATTGATAATCATAGACATGCAAGTAAATACAATCACGAAAATCCTTTTCGTTTCGAGACCCGTGTCCGAGATTACGAAACCTTTTGGGTACGAGTTCATGCGCAAGCTCAGTTTAATTAATATGGGGATTTGATTTGTGAACAAAACCTTAAGTTGAGCATGGATGTGTACTCAAACTGGCTTCGTAATCTCTGGGAACAGGTCCCCGTTACACGACGCTCTTGTAGGGCTACATTAGTTGTAACTGGGCTCCTGCCACAATAGAAAACGTTGACGTTACAATAGTTGTAGCCTACAAGAGCGTCGTCCCCATTCCACCGAAGGATCATAGGACCACGAGAGTCGTAAATCTATGTCTACGTATAGGACTACAACTCTTGTATCACTACGATCCTTCAGTGGAATACTGGGCTGTACTAGTTGTAATTCATACGGTATACAACACAGCTTCCGATAAAGTAGCACTAGGCGTGTATCTAATAAGACTTCTCCAGCCAAACGATGTATTATAAGAAGCATGTCAAAAACGTCTCAGACTGTCATCTTTCTAGAAAGAACAAGGAAAACGCTTAGTTCTCCTATTTCTGCTTACCATAGACAATAGGATCCATGCATGAATTGGACACAGCAAACAAGAAAAGGCCCTTTCGTGTTTTATGATCCACTGTGCTTGCTGTTTCGCTGTAAGAATAAAACAGGCAAACTGAACAATGCATGTTTGACTATATATATGTAAATATAACCTATTCCATCCGTTCATATAAATGTTACCACTACCCTCGTCAATAAAGTAAATACACCCCCAACACACACATACACCCCCCCCACACACACACACACATACGCACGCACGCACACACACACACACACACACACCCGAGTGCGCGCGCATGCATATAACCACAACGAGATTTGTAATAGTGGTTACCAATTAATTCTGAGGAACTGCGCAAGATAAAATTATCCCGAAATTACCGAGTACCTAATCAGAATGATAAGCACTCTCTGATACGCCAGTATAGCAGTGATTAGAATGGAGGATTTCTCACAGACATCGCTGGGCGACCAGCAAGTATTTAATGTATGCAACTAGGTCTAAATCACCGTCCTCGAGTGTTTCCATGTGGACGAATATTGGTAACGCTAATTGATCTCTGGGAGCTTACCTGTCGAACCAATACCAGAATGAGATTACGACGTACGGTGTCCAACACATTGCAAACACGCCGACTGAAAGACAAGAACACGTCGTGATGGCCACAATGGGTAGACTATATAGCGAACAACGCCGCAATAATTGTGCGCAGGATTCGTGAGAGAAATAAATGCCCAGAGTGAAATCAATGGTCATAATGATTTAGCGATTTAACAGAAACTTCATCATATCTTCATTAGCTCAATATATAAATCATATTTTCCGAAATTCTATTATGTTGTTAAAAATAGTTCAATCGAAAACGGAAACATTACAAATTAATACTGAGTCTGTTATTCACTAAAGAAAGCAATGACAGTTCAAATAATTAAACACATATCGCTATGGTTACGAGTAGCAGCAGCCTTTCAGACGTTCAATCTAAAACATTCCAATGTCGAAGTACCACATTGAAGTTCAACATTTAAATAATTAACGAAGTTCTCACTTCATAGCAAATTATCGAGGAATTATCAATCAGTATATTGTGAAAACATATCAATCTTCAAAACAATATCTAGATATTCATACACAAGTTTGTTACTGTTCATAGAGGCGTTTTCGTACCAGACTGACCGGAAGTAGTGTTATAAGTTAGGAATTGTCTAGCTATAGTGATAATGTTCATAGTATCTAGCTACAGTAATACTATTCATAGTGTCTAGCTATAGTGATAAGTAATACTATTCACACTGTCTAGTTATAGTGATAATGTCCACATTTGAATTATGTTCTCCATTACACATTGTTCAGCATGTTGCAACTTGTATACTAATTACTCATGTGTGCGTCTTTATAGGAAATAACCAGATATCGACCAAACAGCCTTTTGTTTAGCTGCAAAAACATTTACTACATTTAACACGCTAAATTGGTAACAGACACGGCGAATTAGCACCTGAATTCCAATAATACGGTAGATGTGAGTACATTGTCTCTGTTTGAGACTACACAGATGGCAGGCCTGCTCAGCATATAACTCACTACTGTTTATTTCCTGTACGCCAACGTATCACCTACTTATGATTTCCTGTAAACAATAGTGTGCTTCAACCAGTTCAAATTACTGACAAATAAAGGCATTACAATATTGAATCATTCAATTGTCTGAAATTCGTCTAAATGTTAAAGGGGCTTGATATTTTGCGCAATAATTATTGGTAACACTACACATATTTTCTCCACAACATATTTCACTTTATTGAAGCTATTGTAAGAAAATGAATACCAGTATCATGAAATGCAATTGGTCTATATTTCCTGTGTGCGGTGAAGAATTCACTTTTACGGGTGATATGTTGACTAATACACAGACAAGCTGGACCAGACCATGTAATGAGATGTTACACTGTATCATCAATACTTGTCTTCATTGAGAATCAGAACGTTCTATCTGCCCTCCGTATGTTACAGTCGTGTTAATTATAGTAACGTGGACTGCAATGAACATCCATCATGCCGGATACAATCGCTAGGCCCTGATTGAGGATTACGAGGTGATCTTGAAGGCCAGTTCAGGCCTGGATGTTTGCCACTTGGTTTGGGGGAGGATAGTTTGCATATACTGCAGCAAATCTCCTTTATGGTCAAGGCCGATGTTATGCCTCACTATTATGCAATTAACCTATTTATAAGCGCCATGATCGAATTCTAAAACTAAATCGATGTTTTATATACATGAACAGCGTGTCTGTTGCCAAAGAGAACGATGGAATCTTTAGAATACATTTCGTAAATTGTTTTCGAACCACTAGTACTGATTTATTCGATAGGCGACAGCCACTCTAAAACCGGGCTGTCGTACATGTGCAAATATATGTCTGAAATAGGCCTACTCGTGAATCAGTGTGTATTAGAAACAGCTAGTATCAAATATTAATATTGGACTATTATGATACCAATTCACGATAGCCATTCACTTCACTGTCTGTAATCAAATTAAAATGCTGTACATCATGTTCACTCACCTATTACTAAAGTCATTTTGAGTGTGCGTATCCTCGCTCTCTCTATATTCCCCATAGCAGACCGCCTCAGGCCCATCTTGGCTCGTGAAGGTTCTTGTAATTCATCTGGAAAAGATAATAACAACTAATTTAGCTCCTAGATGGTCTATATCTGGCGGCAATTAGATGGCGCCTTGCCTATGTCAATAAGGAAGTGACATAGACCAATTGCCCATAGGTCTGGCTCCATACAGGAAGCCAAGGGTCGACAGACGTCTTCATCTTGACGTGAAGGTGTCAGCTACAAGTTGATGACCTTTTTACATTTATAATGGTAGACAATTAGGAAAACGTTCATAATGGCATTCTAACTCGTCCAGTAGTGAGAGCTAGGACACTATCACTTTTAGAAAATAAACATGATAAACCAATTACGAATGTGACCGGTCAGTTTATTGAACAATGTGTGTATTCTCATAATTCTGTACTTGTGTCATGAATTCTATAAAACAAAACCTTCCTAGCACATCCTTGTCCGAGATTAACATGTTGCTTGTTGTAATTTATATGTGTACCTCCCAAATCGTTCACCCATAATCGTCGCAAATTGGTGAAAGATTCCCAAACAAAGGTTCTGTTCTGTTCTGAGTATCCTTTCTTGAAGCTCTCATATCCATTGTGAGCCCACAGCGCTCTCGTAAGTGCACGATCCCGTGTATTAGAGATGGCTACGAGAAACCTTTATGATCCCGTAGTAGATATGAGAACTTCGAGCTACCATACCCTATTGCATAATATGCATGGATTAAGTCTACAGTTGCTGTGGTTTGCTATCTCTAAATGATGTGCGCATGTCCCATATGCTTACTTTTACTTTGCCTGGACTTTTTTGAGATCTCACAGAGGATGAGCGAGTATGACGCGGTGATGATCAGCAGAGGAAGGCCGTAGACAGCGATGATATGGAACAGGTTGTAGGCAAGCTCGTGAACGGGGGTGGGGAAGAAGTTGAACGTGACGCACTGGGTGTACCAAGGGTAGATCGGGTGCCGCTCTACGTGGAATATAACGCTCTGAAACAGTAGAGGACAGCCTATTGATAATGATAGCAATGACAACAAGAACAACGATAATGACAATGATAATTATGATAATACTACTATTAATACTAATAATAATATGATACGTATAATGTCATTACAATCCATGAAAACCAATACAACACTTGAAACCATTTACAACTGTTAGGTCATTCTACTGGTTAAAAGAATGTCAATCACCATCCTGTAGTTTACTCGCATAGCTGTCTAACATATCTTTGATCTTCTTAGTGTTGAAAAGGAATTAATTTAATTCTAAATTTAATGGCTTCCTGTAACTGAATACGTCATGATACAAGAGAGCGACTGCATAATTATGAGTAAGCCGCTACCTCTCACAACCTATTGTGGTTAGTAGACTGTCAATCACCATGCTCGCATCCCTGACAGAATGAGCCATCCCTGTCACCAATCCAAGTCAATAGCCCTGGAGGATTCTAATTCCATTTTAATTATTATATATTCTTTTATCTGGAGATTACTCAGAAGCTACGAAAGAAAACCCCTTTGCTATTGTTCCTTATTATAACCTTCCAGTATTTTCTTTACGTCACAAATTGAGATTTGAGATAGCCCTCGCCCGTAGCTCATGTAATAGCAGTGCCGTTGCATGTGACATGTGTGTCCAAATTTAATACCGCATATTACTATTCCGATGTATTTATATGTGCCAAACCAATGGGTTTGGAAAGGACAAGAAGTATATAGTTGACATTCGCATGTCTAATATACTGGATACTGCGGTCGATTAAAAAATAAATCACTCTCAATATTACATCGATTTCAAAGACTCAATACGGATTTCAATTTACTACTAGTTATTTACCAATAAACACGCAGCAGTATGGGATCTCGTAGTCAATATTGATTACAAAAAAAGTATGGCTAACAGGAATGTATTACATGTTAATCATCAAACATGCAATACGTATTAACCGGAATCAACTTAATCCTACTATCGTTAAACCTATATGGCCTGATTCTTGACAGACATGCAGACAGACGGGCAGGCAGGCAGATAGTCAGACAGACCGTCAGACAGACAGTCAGACAGACAGTCAGACAGACAGTCAGACAGACAGTCAGACAGACTAAGTATCTTAGTGAGGGACATGTGTCACAGGAAGACAGTGGGCTATGGATCTGGGAACTAGCTGTGACAGCCATCAGTGGGGATCTGTAGAAGATGTCTACTGGAGATTGCCACCAGTGCTGGAAGGCGCAGCGTAGTGTAACACGTGTGTCCGGATCCTCATCTTACAGAGCGCACTGCTGGATCAGTCTTACAATCAACGTGTACTTTATAAACGGCATAAAACACAATGTGCATTTTTGGTAAACATTTACGTACATCGCCTAGATCTAAATATACTTAAGATAAAATATATAGTACCACTGACTCTTAATACTAATTCTAATGTAGAGGGAATAAAGCTACCCGGATTTTGAGACAACAAATATTCACCGTTATTGATACAGACTATTAAACAATAATAATTCCTGATTATGCATGTTAATTTAATATTCGTTCTTATACAGATCGAAGATGGAAATTTTCGGAAGCACCATGTCTACGAGAGATAAGAGAGACATATTAAGCGACGCTTCATGTTCATTCTCAAACAATTTATAATTAATTTTCTACTAAAAATAGTTTTGCAAAGGGCAGACGCAAACTGTACTTTTAGTGGATATACACCCCCATATGTTTACTGCTGATGTGACATTCGTAATTAATCAAATGCTGCTGGTTAATCTGATCTCCTCTACGTGTTTCTGTCATATCAGTATCTAGCTGCAGCATATGGTGACGTCAACAGCGTATACATAGCATAGTATAAATACAGTCAGCATGATCTTCCGTAACCAGTAGCAATTCCATTCAAATCCTGACAAAGGCACTAAACTGGAAACATTTGCCATTTCAGATATAATCCTCATGGTTAAAAATAATGCTCGATATTATATGTAAATACATGTTCTTTTACGGCTGTGGCAATTATGTCTGTATGCGCAGCATTGGAACCAGAGATAAACGACAAAGTATTGTTTTACACCATGCATGCAAATAGCTTTCCGAATGCCAGATACTATGCTATTTGCGTTTTTATGGCTTTTCATGTGTCCAATATCTGTCTTGGTCCTACAAGCATAAATCGCGCCCTGTGCCATCATTACTGTGTCCTACTCGGCGTTAGGAGAATCTTTATTGCTTGTCTCAACATCAGGAAATAAATATTGTCCGTGTCTGAGCCTTTGATGATAGTGTATATTTCAGTCCTTTCATAATCTCAGACTATAAGTAGTAGTGATTATTTTAAGTACCTATTTGTGAAGGCAATTTTTGCCGAAACTATATATTTCATACACGTCGAATTCAACGAATGTATGAGCAGCCTAGATCGAGGACTGACGCTTGTAAGTTTTGGACCAAGCAGAAGCATGTAGTAGCATACTCAATCAGGAACTCCAAATCACAGTGTGCCATTCAAACTGAGCCAGGACTACATCATGTAATCAATTACTGGTCGGAAACTAGTGTTATGCGTGAGGTTGTTCACCGATTGACGTCAATGAGTCGGCTGAGATTGCAGAACTTAACTGTACAGTCTATAGTACTGGCTCTGTCTTCTTGTAATTCATTGTTCAGCGTGCAGAAAAGTCATCTCCGAGAGAAACCATATCTCTACAGCCATGTAAAAGATGATGATATAGAACGAAGGCAACATTGTAGTCTGGAAACATGGTTTTATACAATAATACTACAAATATTATTATTCCTGAGTAAGGTGAACCTAGTCAATAAATGGGTGAGTTTATTCTGCTATATATACATTTTTTCAACAGACCATTTCGATCTATAGTTGCACACTGTATAGCATTATTACTGACTGGATAAAACATCAGAAGAAACACTCACGCAGCATTGCAACAGGTAAGGGCTTTATTTAAATGTACGTATTTCACCACGATTACGAGGCGAGTGGAGAGATCTAAAACCGATACAGTTGTGAATTAGATGTTACTCTGCGGCTCTCAGCGCTCTTCACTCGTAGTTACCCTTCCAGGACGATGTTATTAGCGCAGCACGAGTGCCCATGTTGTCAAGGTGATACGGAAGTACAGGAACAAAGTTTCTGACAAGCAAGGCCGGGGACAACGCGACAGTGCTAAATGATATTGGCATGTACCAGTCAATTAGACGCGAACAACAGATTCCTATTAGTCCAATATATAGGAAACATTTCCAGTGCAACACGCAGTAGAGATGATTATTTCGCTGATCTACAGTTACCTATAACCGAAACCATCTTACAATCACTAGAACTTAAATCCATTTAGTTCTTCATATTAACTTTTAATTGAAGCGTGGTGATTATGGAGCTGACAGTGAATAATCTCCGTCACGTTGGTTTTGATGGTCATCTTTGATTATCAGCTTTGATGGTTATTGTGGACAATATCAAAACAACCAAAATTTCCTCACGCAGTTTAAATTTCAAGAAGGGACCAGATTCGAGATTCAATTGCAAAAGCAAATTTTATTCGTATAATACAAAAAGTCAAACTTTGAGCGTATATTTGTATTATAACCGTGGCAGAGGTGTGATGTCAGTGTATAGTAGATTTACTAAAGCTTCTCTTAAGATGACACCACGGCTGGTTGTGCACATGTCCCAACACGGTATAGCGTATAGTAATGCAGTTTGAGGTTGATACATTTGGTCTTTCTTGTATGTTAATAGTGGAAACATATCTACCTCCTACTAGATGTACCACCTACACGCCAGCATCGTGTTCTGTGTGATACAAGGGTGAATAATGGGTGCCTCCTACTATGTCTGGCATAGATATGTCCAATCTTGGTAAGTATTATCTTCTTATCTCAAAGTTCATGTCTATATCGTTTGTCTTGTCCAAGTTTAAGTTGCCCACGTAATTAGGTAATGTATAAATCTTGAAGCAAATATTGATTTATAGATATAATCCGGTGGAATGCGCGTTGGTAGTAGTATTAATCAAGAAACTTAATCAAGATTGGTCAGGATGAAGATCAATTATAGAAGTCGTACATTTGGTCGATGTGACAGGATCATTGGCCACTGGCAATGGCGGCACAGATTCACTAGCACCAATACATGTGGGAGACTGAGTAAGGACATCAATCCAGGAGACTGTTTGGCCCAGAGGTTAGTAGGCATGTTTACCTCCCCATATGTCCCATATGTTTACCTTCTACAGTCCCAGAGGTCAGTAGGCATGTTTACCTTCTACAGTCCCAGGGGTTAGTAGGCATGTTTACCTCACTCTACAGTCCCATAGGTTAGTAGGAATGTTTACCTCCCCATATGTCCCATAGGTCAGTAGGCATGTTTACCTTCTACAGTCCCAGGGGTTAGTAGGCATGTTTACCTCACTCTACAGTCCCAGGGGTTAGTAGGCATGTTTACCTTCTACAGTCCCAGGGGTTAGTAGGCATGTTTACCTCACTCTACAGTCCCAGGGGTTAGTA